>VUJU01002503.1:3546-36322 GCA_009835225.1 Aphis craccivora
CGATTTTTAATTTTTTTTAGCTACAATAAGAACAACTCATAAGGAACCTTACATTAAATTTTCAAAACTTTTTGGTCATCCAAAAATTTTTTATCGACACTTTAAAATTTTTTTTTAAAAAAATCGAAAATTTCAGTGGTATATAAATAACTCAAAAAAAGTCAAAATTTTTTGAAAATTTAACCATATATAGATAACACTGACATTAACATTTTGTGAAAATTTCAAGTATTTACAGTGATTAGTTTTTGAATTACAACCATAAAAAAAATCGATTTGGTCGAAAACTGGTTTTGCGTAAAAATTCCCGTTTTTCCGTCTTTTTTTTTTTTTGTTTTTCTCGATTTTTTTTAAAAACTGTTGGAAAAATAAAACACACATTGTAAAATCAATACATTCATCACTTCGTTTAGAATCTAAAATAAGTACGTTGTTTATTTTATTACACATTTTTCAAGCGTGATAATAATAAAAATTATTATTATCAGTTTAGAAATCAATGTCTTATATTCAAAATATAAGTTTACACGCAAGAAAAACAAAAATGCACAATATGTTATACATTACTTTAATTGCCTAATGTTAATAAATAGGTTTAATACAAACAAAAATTTAAATACATTTTTTATAGTTTACCTATACAATATTTTTCAAGTGATAAATAGTATTAAGTATAGAATATATTACAGTATTATGTATTTATGTGGAATTAAACTTTAACAATAAAGTAATAAAAATTGTTGATAACTATTAATAAGCTTAAAATTGCATTGATTTAAAAAAAGAAATACTAATTCCTGATGATCCCATGATCTCAACTACATTCTTCAAAAGTTACATACAACACTGTTTTCAATACATCATCAATATCACAAAGAAGAAGTGAATTTCAATAACAGAGCATTCACATATTTTCGCTCAATGTTAATGATAATAATATATCGATAATAAAATCATAACACAAACACACGCAAATATAATTTTAATACATTTTGTTGTTATTCAAAATGAATTATGTTTTCTTTTCTTTCTTATTAGTTTTAAATTTTTCTTCTACATCACTATGTTTCTTCTTATCTGCCAATTTGCAATGATTATACACATTGTTCAAATCAAAAACTGCTTTGAAGTTAGGCTGAAATAAAGAAAAATGTATTAAGTTTCATATACTGAATCTATTTATTATATACACACCTCAGTAAAAAAAAATTTAAATACTTTTCCTTTACTATCATATGTTGGTCTTCTTAGTTCTTCTACACCATTTTTAAACATTATTACAGTTGGCAATTGTCGACTTAAAGATGAATCGCTAATATTATATTTAATCGCAGCATCAGGATACCGACTTATATCTATTTTACCAAATTTAAGATACTTAGTATCATATCTGAAATACAGTTTTTATTTTAACATTACTTAACATATAAAAATAAAACAAATAACAAATATACTAATAAATTAATATATTTATAAAAGTTATATTATTTGACATACTTTATTATTTAAATCACTAAATAATATAAATTATTTACTACTTTTAGATTAAGCATCATGTATCAAGACTTAAAAAAGGGACGGAAAACAGTATATTATACATATAAAATAAAGTGAAAAAAAAAGTAAGAAATTTCCAAACTAAACATTATAACTATGTATATATTAATGTGCTTGAACTAACATACTTAGCACATTAAATATTTCTTATAAATGTGAGGGATATTCATATAATTACAATATAAGTTAGTCTAAAAATTAAAAAATTAAATAATTACTCAAACTAGCGATAAAACAAAGTATAACCACTGCATGTTACCTAAATTCAGGAGAGAAAAATTAAGTAGTTATTCATCGATCAGGAATTGTTTAAATTAAAGGTTTTACTACTAAGTGTTTTTATTTTTATTAATATTTTAATCAAACCTAATATTAGAATGAATAAATGAAAAATTTTAACAGAGTAGAAACAACATATTATTATAAACATTAAGTAAAAAAAAAAAAAAAAAATGTTTAAATTAATTGCTCAAGATATAAATTTATTAATTGTTTAAAATAAAAAATAAAAAATATATATTCTGACATATTGTTAGTGAACAATTTACTCCACAAATTAATGGTGGTAAATTATATATACTTTTAACCTACTTACTTATTGTTTTAAAAGTAACAGATTTTAAATAACTTTAAATAAAAATAATATACACTTTTTAAATTAAAATATTCCTGATCGATGAATAACTACTTAATTTTTCTCTCCTGAATTTAGGTAACATTGGGGCCAATTATTATATTCTAAGCCAGGCCCTGTTTATATGATTTATATAGTTCTTACATATATTATATTCTATTTTTTAATTCCTAGATCTATGTGCATTATATAACCATAATACCTTTAAAGACTGTACCTACAAATATTTCATATGCTATGTATATTATATTAAACTAGTTATTAATTTTTTTGATGATTAATACATACTCAACAGACAATTTTGAAAATATTGGAGCAAAATTAGCGCACGAAGGATTCCAAACAGTATAAAAACAAATGAGCCATACATTATGCTGTTTATCTTCTTTAAGGGCTTCTTCTAAAGTGGCTAATGATCTGAAGTACAACACATTTTCTGGGCCTGAATATGTTGGCTCTGGTAGACACAAACTTACAGCTATAAATTAAATACCAATTTAAAAAAAATTAGTAATATTTTTTATGTGTAAGCCAATATATTCATGCATTGTAATCAATAATACAATGATGTTATTAAATCTGCTAAGTAGGTATGATTAAGAAAAATGTATAAGTTAGAAAAAAACATAAAAATAAAAACTAAAGAAAACTAGGGTATACAATAATGAGTGATAGTTTATTTTAAAAATTGCTTGGACTAACCTAGATATTTTTTATATAAACTTTCCATCATTTTTTGAAAATATGAACAAAGATTTTTAATAGCAGTCAACCACTTATGAAAAATATATAAAACAACATACCAATAACAAGAGCAGTGAAGAGTAAACCATATCGAACATCTGAATAGAACCACAATAGTACATTTGCTCCTTTAGTATACAAGAAACTAGATGAAATATAAGGTAGCATTGTGACACTTCCAGCTTTTCTTGTCCGAATCATTACAACAATCATCAAGAATAGTAATATTTCCAATTCTTTCTGCAAGTTCAAGAGTTAATTTTTAACAATACAAACTAAAAATCATAATCTTTAGTTGGTTGTTCAACAAAAAAGTTACTTACAGCATCTAATTCGCAAGTACCTTCGGTCGGCGAGAATAAAAACTGACAAAAGATGTCAGTCTTTTTACAAAATACATACGAACAAGTAAGTAATATGTTAACCCAATAATAAGGTTTAAGTAAGGTAATCAGCTCTTTCCTTTGAATCAGCATTGTGAATATGCGATGGCGTTTTTTACTTGTATCAAAGAAACTTGTCAATTCAATACAATATATATGAAGCTTATAATCGTCGATCGGAATTCGAATCAATACAATTACTTCCCAGAAGATGTTTAAAAGTGAAGAAACGAATTTTGTTTCTGTTTGACAGATATTACTACATTGTAAAATTGTAAATTTGTAATATCGATTATTGATAATATTATATTTGATAACACGGTGTCGTATCATGATAGATAATACCACAATAATACCATAAGATACATACAGAAATCACCTGATATTAATGTTAAGATTTTGAGTGAATTGTCGAATAAATCTTTCGACAGCAGCTACATCTCGGTGATTAACTGACGCAATGAGATTTAATTGACGGACAATTAAAATAACAAAAGATTTATAGTTTAAATACATTTTGAATTAAAATTGTAAATTGTAATTGGTGTTATTCGTTTTTAATTGTAATTGTGAGCATTTATATAAATTAGTTCTACGGTTCTTATTTATTAAATTTGGAAAAATTAAAAAAAAAAATAAGTACCTAAATAACGAACTATAAAATTAGGAAAACAGTTTTTATTTATTTATTTTTTTTTTTTAGATTATACGTTCTACGTTTATACATTATTAATATTATATGAATAAATACAGTTGTGATACCGATACAATGATACATACAATCATTATATTATAAATATTAAATTTACCTATTATAAATAGATATAATATAGGTAATAAATATATTATAATATTATTATAAGAGCATAAATGCCACAAACAATAATATGATTATGAATATAAAAAATTGAATTAATGTTTTTATTTTTAAAATAGACAATCTAAAAATGTATTATTGTAATTTTTAAAATTTTCCCTTATACCTACCTACTTAATAATCAATAATATTATAGACTATGCCCTAAAGGTAGGTACTTAATTATTTATATTATGATAAAAATAAATAATTTTAATTATTAATTAGTTTAATTATTATTTATTATACTAATTAGTATTACTTAAGTAGGGTCAGTGTAGATCAGTATTGTGAAATTATAATTTATAAATTTAATTATAGGTATAGACATATAGTGTCTTAATCCTTAATAGTGAGTAGTGACCACGGGGCACGGGCACTCTCGCGTTTCGCATTACGCTTATAAAAACTGAGAACGCTGGTCGGCCTCTCGTTTGAATCTGAGGATGTGTTTTTCGAAATTGAACAAAATAAACAGCTATTGACTGTTGTAGGTATTGTTGTTTATTGCGTTAAAATAATATTTTATAAAATCTTTGAACAAAATAAAATAACTCAGCCCGGGAAATTAGTTAAATAGAGTAGGTACTGAGTTATAACTGGGGCTCGCATTTATATGTATATATGAAACCAAAATATGTACATATAAATATGTGCAAAATATATATTTTACATTTTTACTAATATGATTTATTATTAATATTTAATTATATAATATATCCATATGAGTTCTTAATGAAACAAATTATATTTTGAATAGTAAAATTATTAAAGAAAAAGGTACTTATAGGTATTAAAAATAATAAAATATAATAAAAAATAAAAATGTTAATTATCTTGATTACAATTTATGATAACCTTATACATTTTAAAAATTTTAATCGTTATCTATCGTTTATCGAGGTCATAATATTATAAATATCGAACATATTATACCTATCGACCGTAGATTAAGTTAAATAATTGGTATTATTTTGTTACTACGAGTAGGTACCTATTTTGTACTTTTGGAAACATGGGAAATTGTTTTTATTGGAAAATACAGTCGTACCCATATAATTTATAATTATTAAGAAATCGTAAATGAACAAATTTTGGAAATATAAAAAGGAAGAATGGAACTATTGAGAAATATGTAAAAATATGTACTTATGGCAAAATATGTGAAATAAAATATAGTTCATTTCATTGGAAATCATCTCTTGAAACGAATTTATCACTTACCTACCTAAATTAATTTATCAAGTCACAATAGGTAAATGAAAAAAAAGTCCCGGTAAAAAAGTCCTACATACCAGGAAAAAAAGTCCCAGAAAAAAGTTTAGTGAAAAATTCGGTGCACCGTAACTGCGCATCATGCATCGTGAGCAGTGGCTATTTTGAATTATATCACCTTAACTCCGCATACGAAGTTTTTTAACACCCTAACTCCGCATGAAAGATTTTTTAACACTATAATTCCGCACATAATTTTTTTTAATGTTAAAATACAAAATACAATACATGTTATTAAAGTTAAATAAAAATAATATTAGACTGCAGGTAATACTAGGTATTATAATTATAAAATATAAAATTAATAATAATTAATGCACACAAAAAAATCGTAATTGTCGGTATAAAATGTATCTAATAAAAATAATAATAAATAATAATAATAATAATAATAATAATAATTAGGTAATGCATACAACAACAAATCGTTATTGTCGATATAAAATATAAAATAAAATTATAATGTAAGTTAAAATAAATTATAATAAAATATTATTAAACAAAGCCAAACTTTTTACAAAACTATAGGTATCTATCTATTTGCCGGTTGTTATTGTATAATTCGATTTTTTTATTTATAAATTGTACTTATATTATATTATTATTTTTTTGTTTACTTCTAATTATCCTACTTTCGTTAATATTGCAGGTAGAATTCATTCTTATAAGATTATTGCAATAATAACTACTACTGTGTGTTTATAAATAATTATAATAATAATAAGTGCTGTACGAGGTCCGAGGAGGTAAGTTGGCCAAGACGACGACGAAGGAGAGCTAGCGACCGAGAACACGAAAACAGGCCGACGGTTGGCCGTGTTTCGTTGGAGGTAGATTGCACGCACGCACGAACGACGACGACGACGTTCCGTTCGTAACGAAGGAGTCGTGCATCTTTTACGTCATGTTGGTACGCCGCGTCACAACGGACGCGTACGCAGCTGCTGTACGCTACTAACGCAGACTCAGACGCCGTCGACGCCGATCGACCCGCAGGAAGCCGACGCCTGGCCCGAACGTCGCACCAACGGTACGCCCTGCATTGCATTAAACGGCCAATAACACCATCGCTCGGCGACGGACGTACACGCCACTCTCGTCCCCCACTCCCCCCACCGATCGTTCGGTTTGTGTCGCGTTTCCGTTCTTCCCGTGTACGACGATCGATCATCAATCGTTCTAGAGATTGCGTGACCGCGTCTCTCAACGCCGTCTCATCCGTCGTTTTTTCACGTTCGCGTGCAGTCCTCTGCGCGCCCGCCATTGTCAACAAACGTCCGCGATTCGGTCTGTACCGAGCATCCGGTCCGGCTACCGTCAACACACATATGTCGCTGTCATAACGCGTCGTGGTGGCAATCACTCCAGAACAACATCGCCATGGCGGCAGTCGTCGAGATTAAACCCAACTTCGTGAAAAGCGTCTCCTGGTAAGCTATATCGCGTTCCGTTTCTCTCGAGATTTTGATTTCTGCGAAGTCCGTGTTTTTACTGCACGAAACGTTCTAAACGATCGCAATGCGTCGGTGTTGTCAACGAGAGTTTGTGTACACGACGTTGTTTATAGTAGATACGACTACTGTCTTGACCTTTTATTTTTCTTCTAATAACCGCTACCTACTCTAACAATACTAAAACATTACATTGCATACAATTAATATCCAATAGATAATTAACTTTATTATAATACATATTATAATTATCTTATTATGTAGGATACTAAACAGTACCTAATACTTTTTGATTTCTAATTAAAGGACATCACAACACTAAAAACAAGTTTGCTTAGATTTTAAGTATGTCATTGTCTAACTAATATGGTGTGGCTCTCACGCTCGCACACTAACCAATATTCAATGAGATACAGACGTTTGAAAATATTATGTATGTGACATCATAAAGCCAAAGTCAAAACAACGTCGTATGTTTTACGCCTTAAGTGTTAAGATTAACGCAATGATTTCAATCGTTAAGTATAATAATAAAAAAAAATGTTTATGTAACCTTAATTGTTTTTTTTTTGTGTTTATAACACTGATGTAATTATAATTTATATATACCTATTTTCTAGTTTTTTCATTGTAGATAAAACTAATACTGTAAATTTTATAAAATTTGGTTCATTCATTTTACTAAATTATAATTTATAATATTTATATCTTATGACAACAAGATATTTTCAATTTTAAATCACACTATCGTCTTAAGCATAGAAATATACTTGGGTTTATGAAAAAAGTACTATTTTAAGTTATTAAAATCATGTTTTTATTCGTAAAGCATAGGTGGCTGCTCAGTCATCGGCTCTATGACATCACGTGGCTATTCATCAATTTTCATTATCTCATTGAATAATCATTTTTTAACTTCGGATTTTTACTAAAATGTTTTTCATTGTGTTGACTACAATAATACACCAATAAACTTAAAATTAGAAAAGAAAAATTAGTGTTTGATTGTGTCCTTTAGAAGAATGCCATACCCAAATGTGTTGAGTCTTCATGTCACTAACGCATAGTATATGCATTAAAATTATATAATGCTACTATACTAGCTTAAATATTAGAATGAATAGAGCTATTAATTATGGAACTTATTAGTTAGGAACATAATCTTAAGCTGTTTAATCTTCATAGATTTTTATATTTTAGTTACTACTTACTAAAAAATTAAAAAATATTACCTAATAAATCAACAAATCAATTTACTGAAATATTAAAGATGACAATGCAAAATTCAAAAGTCCTCATTAAAGGAAAGGAAATGAAAGGAATTTATTTAATTGATAATAATAAATTGTAAATAACAATGATATTATTTTATTTATGATAATTATGTACATAATATTATTATGTATCATTTGTATATCCATATCTACATTAATGATAGCAAATTAGTATGAATATTATAAATTTATCTTTAGATAAAACTCCTCACTATTTAACATTTACTTGGTTCACAAATAAATACAATTGTATTGAATTTTTAAATATTTTTAAAATTATTAGGTACCTACTTATTACCTTAGGTTCACTATAGTTACTTTTTATATCTGATGTGAAACATTTATACTAGCTAATATATTTTGTATCAAATGTTTTGATATAGAAGGATCAATGTATTCCATTCTTATCTTGTATAACTAAAATTAATTTACATGATTACATTACTTAATGGTATTTTTAATTTTAACACTACTAGAAATCTTTGTTAATCTAAATTATATATAAATCATCTTTGTCATAAATTGGTGGTTTATAAGTATTTAATATAAACTGTGCCGTAACATAATCAGTGCCAGGTGGCAAGAATCATTTTTAGCACTCCCGCCTATTCTATAAAATATTCTTATACTAATATGGAGTCTACGTTAGACAAGGAGAAAGAAAGAGAGATTTATTATTTACCTTTTTTAAATATTAGTATGTATTTTGTCCATTTTATTGACAAAAGTAGTAGTAGTAATAATTGTTATACATTTTACGCTACTTGCCGAGTTAAACGAAAAAAATTTATCAAATCTGTATAATCTGTATGCTGCTAGAAAGGTAATAGTTTCAAAATAAAATCATACAACTCGTTCCTGTCAACATTTATTTATATTATTAAATTAATTTTAACAATTATCAATTAACAATAATTATATATAATGAGTGTGCTGAGAGAGTGCAAGTCGGGCCACACATCCTCCTGCATCTCCCTGCTATCGAAACCAGTTTCCCTATGACAGAGTGACGTTTGGGGATGCGCAGAAAAACGAATTTTGGTCGCCGCCGACTTGCGCTCTCTTGGCGCACTCAGTGTAGGTAGTATAATATTGTTAATTACGATTGTTGACATTGTCATTTGAGGAAAAAAGTAAATACCAAGACTAAAAATAAAAACCAATTATATCCTTAGTGTCTTTACTCTTAAGATAAAATTTCATTGTCTTTAATATACTTAATTAAAACAAGAATTTAATTAATCTAAAGAACTTAACTACAGATCAGATATATATTTTCAAAATACCTATCTTCAGTTAGTTGTTATTATGTTTAAAAAAAAATTTAATGATAACTTATGAAAATAAGAATTAATTACTTCTAATACAGTACTCTATTTATTATTTTAGTTTTATTAATGATTTATCATACCGGGAAGCTGTTGAGAATTCTGTGAATTATAATACAAGATTATGTATTGAACGACGATTGAGAATGCCATTTTTAGATACACAAACAGGTATTTATATAATAATATAGTAAATGGTTTTATAATTATTCTGTTAAAAATGTTTATTATTCATTCAATCCATAATAATTGTGATATTTATTTATTAGGTGTTGCTCAAACACATTCAAGTCTATTAATGCTGGAACGACAACGTATGCCCGGGTTAAGTAATGGTCAAGTATATACATATCCTTCCAAAAGATGGAAGAAGAAAAGAAGACAATATTTGTTAAATACCTGCAATACCAGTTCTGTAAATTCCTCTGTATTCAATTCTGGAAGACGTAAGGAATCTGGTTAGTCAATAGTTCCCATATTAATTTTATTTGTGAAATAATGTCTAATGTAATGTGATAATTTATTTACCATCTTTAATTATTTTTTAATTAAAAGGTTTAGCAAGTGGTGGTGATTCTGGAGATGGAACTAATTCATTTAATATTGATTTACATACTGGGGATAGTCAAAATGCAATTTCAAACAATGAAGACAGTAAAGATAGCCTTGGAACAAATACTATAGTATCAAAAGATGATCAGACTAACCAAAACAGTTCAAACACTAAAGTATCTTCAGTATGTATTAAAAAAAAATTTGTCCTAGATTATGATAGTAAATAATTTAGAAAATCAAGAAGAAAGTCATTTTTTAAGGACAATATTATTTCTGTGTTTAAGGAATGGTATTATGACGAATTTGAGATGCAAGAAATCGAAGGATTTGAAGAACCTGATGCAGATTCAGATTATGATTACGAAGAAAGTTACACTAAACGAAAAAGACGAAAAGGCGGAAAGCCTGGTCGTAACAGTACGAACAATGAAAGTGCAAGTGGTCGCCGTAGTACAAAAGTAAGAAAATATTAATAAATAACAATAAGTAAATTTAAATAGTATAAAATATATTATATAAAATGAGTAACTGTTAGGTAAACTTACCAAAAATATCAACTTTTCCAAATTTATCATAATAAAAAATAACATAACTTATACATTTATGAAAAATATTAATAAAATAAATAATAAAATATTTTCATTTATGAAAATACTTAAGTACTAAAGTTACCTCTACTTGAGCGTTAATTAACCTCCACTTATTTGTAGATATTCATTGACCATATTTATTTTATAGTATTTATGCAATGTATAACCAAACAAAACATTTTTTTGCTTATTATAAAATAAAAAAGGGTGTCAAGTGTATAATGCTTTACTGAATAGTAGATATTGAGTAGACTTGGACATAGAATAAGTCACTATGTGTTAAATTTTAATGCAATGATATGTACGATGGATGCGAAAAACGATTCTGAAAGGAGTTAATTTGTCAGCCTAGGATATTAGGTGGTTTATGTTGTAATACTGAATGCCTCAAATTAAATCATGTACAGGAAATGGCAATTTAAACAACAGGTGTATGTTTCAAGTTTCTACGACTAGTCATTTTTAATCTATAAAAAAAATCTAAAATTATTTGAAAGTAAATTGTTACCTACTTTACACATACATTTTGAAATTCGTAAAAATTTAAACTTAAACATAACATTTTTTTAATTGGCCAAAGCTCAACTAATTTTATTATTATTGTAAGCCCAACTTATGGAAAATCTTATATTAAATTGTCAACTACTAATAAATACAAAAAAAATTATGAATTATCAACTACAAAATTGCTTGTATACAGTATATAGATAACAGTATAACATTAGTATAAACATTTGGTGAAAATTTTCATTTTTTTTGAAAACTACTGGAAAATTCTTTGACCTCTATAATGCACCAAAAATAATCACTATGCTATCGGAAACCACTTCTGAAGTTTTAAATTAAAACATTATTTCAACGAGTTATGGTGTATTACACACACACAAAAAAACACATTGTAAAATCAATATATTCCTCACTCAATTCAGAATCTAAAACTATAATGTTAGGTTAAACTGTAGTTTTAGCAAACTTAACCTAACCTAACCAGTTGTATGAAGGGACTTGTATCGAACTTGAATAAAATGACAATAATATTTGGTAATTTGTCCCAAGTATTTTTATTTTGTTAAAAAAATATTTTCTCCGTACACATTCAGTAGTCTGAATTGTTAGTTTGCAAAAATTTTAAATATTACTTTAAAAATTATGATTTCTATGCATTTACATGTTCATAATTTAGTTTTGAATAGAATAGAATGATTATTGTTGATAGTTGTTACAAATAGAGAACAGCTGCATACGAATTGAGTCCCACTAAAACCTTTTATGACAAATTGAGTCCAGTGAAATTTTTGGTACAAAACTAATTGAGTCCATGTTTTAAGACTAACTGAGTCCTAACTAAATTAAAAAAAAAAATTCTACAGGTATGGTTAAAAATATTTTTTTATATAAATATATAATAATGTAGGGGTAAAGTATGGTAAAAATAATTTGTGTATAATTTAATAAATGTAGATATTGATAAAATAACATTTTTTGTATTGGTAAAAATGTATGAGATAAGCATTGTATATGTTCAAATCTAGTTATTATGTTTAATTGCAACAGCTGCATTTGATGTTGGATTTCTTTTTCTAATTTTTATATATGTTGATTTTATATTTTACTCAAAATAATCCTCGGACTCAATTTGTATACTATTAGTTTCCTAATTCTGGACTCAATTAGTATATATCCCGTTTATACCCGGGACTCAATTAGCATATTTTCCCTTCAGGTATAGGAACTCAATTAGTATACAGCGTAGGGAACAGATTTATACTTATCATATTACCTAAGCTATTTAAAATATTCTCAATTTAAATGATTTTTTTTTCTGTATAGTGTCAATTGTGTAGTACTTTCCTTTAATTTGTACTTATATATTGAATACAATTATATCATATCATGTTTTGATATTAATCAAATTAATTAGATCAATTAATAATTTAACAAATGTAAATAAATATAAATTGTATTTTAATTTTGATAAAATGGCATGACCCATTGGTAATATTTTAAACTTTTTGTTATTACAAAGGGTTCAACATCTGGAAGAGGAAGAAA
Source organism: Aphis craccivora (assembly GCA_009835225.1). Classification (NCBI taxonomy): domain Eukaryota; kingdom Metazoa; phylum Arthropoda; class Insecta; order Hemiptera; family Aphididae; genus Aphis; species Aphis craccivora. The sequence goes on from VUJU01002503.1 coordinate 16,246, forward strand.
GAAAGGAATGAGTGGTTTCATTGATCTTCAAGATCCTGATAAACCATATGCATGCGACCGTAAGTACATTTTTGCATTTGTGTTATATTTGGTTAATGCTATTTAAGTCATTTTTATTACCTATTGTGGTTTTAACATTTTTTATAGTCGTGCACAAACTTTACCATAACCTAAATATTAACTTGCAATAAATGATTGCATTTATTTTTATCCTAATTATTTCAATTGTGTCAAATGAGCATACTATACCATAATGCATGTGTGTTAGTAAAGCACAATGAGGTGGTATTATTCATATAAATATGATTCATACTTTTATTTTAGGCAGGTATAATAAAATAAGAACTTGAATTTATTGTAACTTTAAACTAAGAATTACTATTAAAATTTCTTACTAAAAAGATTTTAAATATTAGTCTTAAGGGTCTAAAAGTTCATAAACAAGTTTTTATAGTTATTATCCTTTACAGTATTTTGGGCTGAGCAATTAAAAAAAAAGAGTTTAAAATTTATTTTTTAGAAATGTTACATTTATTTTATAACAGTTCATTCTTTTTACTTAAATATGGTGTTTTATTTATGTAAAAATATTTCTTTCCTTAATTTATTTTAAAGACTTATTATTTTATATCTACTTGGATTTTTTTTTTATGATTTTGTAATTTGTATTGCGGTTGTCACACCGTGTTAGTACTCTAGTTTAACTTGTTTGCGTTTGAGTGTTTTTGTTTGTCGTGACCATTATTCCGGCTGTATGAGGGTGTTAGCGTATGCTAATGTTTCAGTATGTGGAGCTCGTTACAAGACTCGACCTGGTCTTACTTATCATTACACTCATTCACACAAGGAAAAACCTGCTGCCAATATACCTGTAGCAGATGAAGAGGCCAGCCAAGAGAGTGGTTTAGTATCAACCCCTGTGTCTCCACAAACACAACAGTCTCAACCATTTGAACAACAACAAACTACAACAGGTTGGAGCAAATTCCAGGACAGTTATGTCACCTTCCTTAATGCCCCTGGTAATCACTAAATCGCTTAAAATAAAAACATTCTTCTGGCTGCACGCTCTTTAGCCCTGGCTTTGTTATACTATTTTTCTTATTGATTAAAAAAAAAAATCAATAAAATCAAAACATCTAAAAAAAATTGTTGATGTTGAAATCTGATTAGAATCAAATAATTTTTACCTCATTTTCTTTATTACCTTTAACATAAAATTGTTTTTTTAATTTAAACTATTAAATCGGACTATAGAGAAAGTATAAACAACTGAATTAATAGACAGCACTAGAATATTTTTAAAGGATTTTTATTCTTAAGTCGCATCTAGACTAACAATACATTTGTCAGGAATATTTTTTACAAGATTTTAGCAGACATTAAATTATGTTATAGTTTAGGGAAATTCAAAAACATGACTGCTGACCATGTCAAAAATATATGTTTACAACAAATGTATCCTAGGTTAGTCTAGGTTGCAACTTAAGACAATTAAGCTATGTAATTGGTAAATTTATTAATTGTATAAAAAAGTGTATTGTTAAAATTTGATAAAATTTTATTTATTTTGCAAAAGTAATTTTTAAAATGGTTTATTTAATATTGTTACTATGATAGAAAATATTTAACATTATAAATATAAATAGGTTGTTAAAACTATTATTGTTAGAAGTTTTAAAATATTTGAAGTTAATATGGTTATGTTAGATTGAACAAACTAACCAATTTCTTTTAATCTGTTTGCATGAATATTACATTCATATCCATACCAGTGTTAATTGAATTCAAAAAATTGCTATTTTAATTGATAGTTATATACATAAATTGCTAATTAATAGTTTTTCATTAATTATTGACCTTATTTAAGTAATATTTTGATCAAATTTTTTATCTTAATGTACTTGGACTTGTGTTTTCAGTTTAGATTTATTTATTTATTTTTCTATGTTAAATATTATAATCATTTGATTATTTAATGATAATTGGATATTTAATAATAATGGTTTAATTTTTTTCTATCTTGAGAGGAGAGTTCTAGTAGAAACTGTCAAGTACCTAAACGATACGTGAAGCAATAAAAAAAACTTTAATCTTTAAAGGATGCTACACTTGCATTTATTGTCTTTGTCAAATAAATGTATAACATAGCAAATCGATGCTTAGTAGTTCACATTTTGCTCTGTTAGTTATTAATAATATTAGAGTGAATTGACTTATTATGAAAGTTAATGATAAAAACTTTATCTGTATTTGAATGTAAGTTTTTTTATAATGTTTTGATTTTTTAGTGACTTACTAAAAGAAGTGTGCAGTTTATAAATGCTAATAACTTGCTCAAAAGCAGAATTATCATAAAAAAAACTGACATACTAACACAGATAATGTTTTTGTCTTCGAGTTAAAGATAACAATATAATAAATTAACTCACACTGATATCAAAAAATATTATTATATTTTTGATATGAAAATTAAACATGAACTGCTACACAAAGTTTGGTATGTTACAAATTAATTTGATGAATACAGTAAATTGGGTTTAACTTCCAATTAAAATGTTACAATTTAAGTATAATTAAAATTAATTTTCAATGAACAAATTATGTATATCCAAATGTTAACTCAAAAATCTACTATTCACCAAATAATCTAAAAATTGCAAGTGTATTATTACTAGTTTTTTCTAATGTTTTATTTTTTAATTACCTAAAAATTTAAAAAAAATTTATAAACCAATATTAATTTTCATAAATTGAAAAAAAATAAAATATTTTATGCTTTTTGCTTTGCATGCAATAACTCTCTTAGTTGTTTACCAGTGGGTTTCCTTTCTATTCATATTGTTTATGTTATGCAATCTGAGTATAGATCATAGAATAGTCCATTACTCGTTTTATGTGATTAGCCCTTATGAGTGTCACAATTATTTTCTATTGAATTTGTATTTAGTAAATTATTATAAAAAGTTTTTGCTTACAATGAATATAGACTTCTTGAGCATTGTAATAACAGTATTGCATTTCTATTAGTAGTGTGAAGTAAATTAAGGCCATACGTTTGAAGCTGGATTTTATTGAGTCTTTATCAACTTTGTATTTATAAATTAAATACCACCTTGAAATTTTACTGCATGTGAATGCTATTAAATGCATTTAATTGTAATGTTGACATACTTATTTAAAAATATTTAATTGCTTAAGATTTGATGTTGAATTTTAAAATAATATTCAGTTATTATTTAGTTTAATTTAAAACAACGTATAAAAGTTCAATGGTACTAATTATGTTACCTGAACTAAATGGTAAATGATTATATTGAATCCCATAATAATACCACCTATTTTTCAATATATATATAATTATTTTTTGATTGGCTTTATAGTTCAACAAACTCAAGTATGACTTGCTTTTAAATTTATTTTTAGTTGTATTTTATATGACTACTATATATTTATGAATATTGTATTATCCAAACACTTAATTTGTGGACTATTAATGGTATTTATAAGTATTAAATTAAATCTAAGGCAATTAATATAATCATACACAGAAATAATGTAATTTAAATTTGGTAAGCGTTAGTCGTTTTATGCCATAAACAAAAAAGTTTAGTACTAGTATTTTATTTTTTCTATGTAGTTTGTACTTTGTACTATGTTGTAATTTGTGCTTATTAACAACATAATCAACAGTATACATATTATGAGGGGTACATGGAAACTAGTAATATTAATGATGAACATAAAATATTATTAATTCATGTATTGTGTTCATTAAAAATATTTAGCAATATTGTTAAATTATTCCCAATACACATATTATTTTATATTATTATAACTTAAAAGTTATTTAATTTATTTAATAATATATTGGGAAAATTTTAATGGTTTTTCAACATTTTATAGATTTAGGATGTTTTCCCTGTACCTCTCATTTATATGCAGAGCTGGGCATGAATTAAAATCAAAAAGACTTTAATACAAGTGTTAAGTGAACTTGTAATGTTAAAGCCTCTTTGGTTATATGGATAAGGGGTTGTGATTTTAAGCTCCATCTCTTCGAACCATCAATGTTTCGAAAAGTTATCGACTTTTAAAACGACAATGCTTTACCAGCGACTTTGATAATCCTTAGTAATGATTACAAATTGATTTAGGATTTAACTCATTAATTTAATCAAAATATTTCGTTGTCCGTTGATGATTGGTTTGTTTGTCTTATTAGTACAAATTGTTTTCAAATTTAAATCATGATTTGTCCCAGCTCTGTGTATGCATGTGTGGCGAGTGCATATGCGCTTGAATGTGACGTTAAACAAAAACATATATTTCATAATTAATTTTCAAGGAATAAAAATAAAATAAAGCCCCTCTTTTTGTTTGTTTTTGTTTGAAGGATAAGATGGAGGTGGCAGACGTCCCAAATGACAGAAAATATTATTTATGGGTTTAGTGGTGAAGGTCTGGGCCATACCTTGTGTACATCAATTTATGGCAACATTATCATTATAATAATGCTGGTGGCAGTGACTTAACCACGGTCCTTAAACCAAAATAATAACATCACAATAGCATAGAATACTCTAATAGCTATAATTTGTTTTATTTTGTTAAAATTAAATGTTTTTTTTTTTTTATTTTATTTTTTGTGGACATCAGACATTCCTACTTATTTTAGTGAATTTTAACCCTATATTGTACTGAATTAAATCACTTAGTATAGATGTTTTGTATAAATATTTCCTTGTGTACTACTAAATAATTATTGCCTTATTATGAAACATGTTAAATCAGCATATAAATGCTTAATATGTAGCACATTATAAATTCAGTATTACACAAATAATCTGGGACAAATCATGAGCTTCCCTCCATTGTACAGTTAAATATGAATTTTAATTTATTATAATATATAGATAATTATGTAATTTATAATTGTGTAAATTCTAAAAAAAAAAAAAAAATTGTGATATTTTATAACTACACCAATCATTTAACTAGGCAGTTGACTTATTTATTTTCAATTTACAATATGATACATCTATTTATTATTTATTGGCAAGTTAGAAAATCATAATATTGTGAGTTTTTTAATTACAAATGTTATCGTCGTTAGAGCATATGAGATGCTTAGTTTTTCATAAGAGTTAAAATGTTATAAAGTATATTATATTATTTATTTAGTACCGGAATTTTTTTATTTTATTATGTTACATTATACTTGAATTCTTTGAAAATTTTTGTTGGTTCAACTTGAAACAATTAAAATTTAAAAAATCTTTTAAAATCGGAACTTAAGCAATAAAACTAATATATCTTATTGACTATTTATAAACACTTACAAGCAATTTTATATAATTTAAAGCAAATGAATGTGATTTTTATTTTTTTTAAAGATGCAGACAAATCTGTTAAACACAAGTTTCTTTTTCAAATTAACTTATTCATCAATTAATCTATTCTTTCATTCTTCTAATTTATAAAATAAAACATGAATACATTCTAAATCCATAAAATAAATTACTTGTTGCTTATTTAAACAATATTTTGTTTTCTCTAGTTGGTTTTTTTACAATTTTATTTGTTTTTGATTTAATCATTTCTGAAATTTATATTTACGTATTGAATAGTACAACTTTTGTCAAATTAATTTATAATTATCTAAATAATGAATTAAACTTATTACCTATAAAATTTCTTTGGTATATTTTTTTTAATTATCATTTATTTTCAGTCCAAATTATTAAAATTAAAAAAAATATATACTTTAACTGTTGATAATACAAATATTTAAATGGGACCTATTTTTGCATACATTTTTTAACATGTACAGTCTATATAGTAAAAATAAGTTTTAAAGTACATATTTCATTTTATTGAAATATAATTTGCCTGACCTGCATCAGTAATGTTATAAATTGTATTTTTATCAATTGGTCACATTTTATTTCAACAAGTGATTTTAATTCATCTATTTTTTATGAGAAAAAAACCAATTAATTATAATATAATTTAGATGAATGTTTGTGATTAAGAAACATAATTAATCAGTTTTATTTCTATATTTATAGTATATAATTAAATTTTTCATGTTACAATTTTTAGTTATTCAAATACTTTAACAGTAATTAAAACCATACATATATATATATACACATCATAATATGTTTTTGTTTTTAACATAATTGTCTGCGTACCTGCTAGTAATTAATTTTGAGTAAACATATTTTATGAGCAATGAATATGAATTTATCATCAATTGTTTTTAAATAAGTGAAATCATGTTTGGTCAATCATAATTCATTGAACAAAATCCATTTTTAAGATGACTCGTCGTAGGCTCAGAGTTTAATTTTTACATTATTTTAAATAGTATATTCAAACTTGTGTAGTATAAAATAATTATTTCAAACACATATCTTTTTAGTTAAAATAAATAACTAAGTCTATTATCTTACATCATACAGTTGTCTTAAAATTGGAAATTGTCCCTTTGTGTTCAGTTCCGAGTTATACTCTGATTATTTTAAGTCCATATAATTCATTAAGGCAAGGGTGCTGTACTATGGACATATTTTGGGTTATGTATAACAAATTGTTTAATCTAAATAAACCATTAAGTTATAAATAATTATTGTTTTATTTTTTATAGTTATCCTTCTCTTTCTTCCTAAAATGTCTAAATATAAAATATTATATATATTTTTTAGAATAATTATTTCATACTTATTGATGATTGTACTACAATTACAATAAATTAGTTATGAAATTTTTTATTTAAATTTGTAATAAATTGAAGTTTTTAAACTTTAAACAGCAGTATGAAAACATTAAACACCACTGTTAAAATATTTTTAATATTATATTTTCATTACTACATAAATTGTGTATGTGTATTAATATTTAAATGATATGTTGATTGATGACAGAGAAACGAGATAAAATAGCTTTATATTTATTTTGGTAGTTATATTTAGTATAGTTAAGTTTTTCAGCTGATTTTATTTAGTCATAGTATTATATTATTATATTATATTATATTATTATTTTATTATTATTTTTATATAAATAATAATAAATTATAAGAGTAGGGAATAAAAATTAACTGTGCAAGTTGCAGTGCATCACACCTCTGGGAATAATTATTTCCCTACTACAAGACTATTTGAAGTATGCATTGTGATTTGTAGAACCAAATGCACGGTTTGGTCAAGGTACAATTGGACCGAATCAATGGTAATATGTTTCAGGTCCTTCAGGCAGCAACAATACTCCGGTGGCTTCTCCTGCTCCTCAATCAAAACGGGTTTCAGCTAGAATGTCAAATCACCAAAACAATGCTCCGCTGGTGACATTGAATCCAAATGAAGCAGCCTCAAGCACTGCAAGTTCAACTTTTCCATCAACTACTACTCCAGCAAAAACATCACATAACAAAGCGGTTTCAAGAGAAGTAATAATTTATTGTATAAAATTTTAACATATATAAGTATTATAATTATTTTTCTATTTTAGGGATATACTAAAACAAAATCTGGCAATAAATCTGCAAATCCATCACCATATTGTGATTTTTGTTTGGGCGATGAAGTATCAAATAAATCTGGTCAACCAGAAATATTGATTTCTTGTTCAGACTGTGGTCGTTCAGGTATAAGTGACTTACATTGTATTTTGTTAAAATATATACTGAACTTTATATATTTTGTAGGCCATCCAACGTGTCTTCAATTTACCGCAAACATGATAATTTCTGTTGGAAAATATCGTTGGCAATGCATCGAGTGCAAATGTTGTTCAATTTGTGGAACATCAGATAATGATGTAAGAATAATATTTGTATAATTAATAAAAATATTTTAAAAGCTAACAATTTTTTTGTTCATTAATAGGATCAACTTTTGTTTTGTGACGATTGTGACCGTGGTTATCATGTATATTGCTTAACACCACCACTTACATCACCACCTGAAGGTTGTTGGAGTTGTAAATTATGCATCAAAGAATTCCATTCAAAATAATGTCCAACTTAAGAAAAAACTTTTTTTATCTTATCAACCTTTGAGCTGTATAAATGTCATCTTGAATAGTTAACCAAATTATATTCCATAAGACGTGTTTACTAAATGTAATTGAGTTCAACCATTGATCACTAGATATTTAGGGTCAATCAGTATTATATAGTTTAAGATTTTTTTTTTATTGTAATCATACTTTTTTATAATTTTATAATTGCCAAATTTGGTTTATATAAATTAGTTCAAATTATAATTTTTCCATCAACTTGTTTTGAGTCTATTATTTTTATTATTATTTTTACTTTTTTTAAACCATTGTGTGTAATTTACTATAATAAGTGATTTTTTTCAATATTGAATGATTAAATGTATTTGTTTCTACAGTTCATTTATTATTTATTTATTTTTATTCAACTATTAAAAGTACCTAATCAATTTGATTGTATTTCTCATTTGTGATTAAGAATAAGACACAAAATACAAAACCTATATTTTTAATGTTGTCATTATGTATAGGTAAAATGATGGTCTTAATTAATAAATAATTAAAATCAAACATAATTTATCTTTAACTTGTTTGTATAAAATCACTATTGACAGTACTTATATTAAGCATCTAACTATTTGGTAAGTATTATGAAATATTAAAAAAATCTTGTGTTTTATATTATTTTACTTTTATTACTATTAATCATATATTAGCGACATTAACTGTGAGAAATATTATAATTTAAAAGATTTACAATTTATTGTTTAATATCATAGTTGTTATTCAGTAAAATATGTATATATAGGTAAATTATATTAAATAACTCGTCTTGAAAAATCAAATTATTACTAACTACTTCACTTGATACATAATAACTATAATTTAAAAGTTATGTTATTGAATATTAGAGATGATCATATAAATGTTAACATTCTTTGATATTGATTTTATAGAGTTTAAGACACTGTTATCTTCTAACTTTCTTATTCACTTTGTCGTAGACTTCAGGAAAGTTGTGTTTACAATTAAGCTGGGTTCTTATACTCTGATACAAACAATGATTAAACATTTTCTTGAACTCATATTCATTCAAATAAGTACCAACATACATCATCTTAAACCTAAAATTAAATTTGAAAACAAAAAACTATTTTAATTATACATATTATGTGGAATTTAACTTACCCTTTCAACTTGAGTACAAATAGTTCTAAATTCTTAGCAATACTCGAATTAAAATTGGGCACTTTAGGCTCTCCATATAAACCTATATCAATGTACATTTTGTCTACTGGTGCATGTGAATGTACTAGACCGTGGCCCGGATTTAAGACAGTTGGGCATACCCAAATAGGGTAAATCTAAAATTATAATTTACACAACTTAAATTGTTGGTTATTGTATTAATAAGATAACAATCGTATTTTTATAGATTACATTTAAATGTTCATGGAATTTTTCCACGGACTCTTTCAGATTTGAAATAGGTAGTATGAAGTCATCTATGAAATGATGTTTATCATACAATTTTTTAATGGTATCTGTTTGTGTTAATTTCAGTAGTGCCACTTTTGCTGGCATTATCCATCCCAATAGATAACGAAATACTGGATGGTTTCCGAAAGGTATTATATCCTATACACAAATATCATACTTACATCACAAATGGTATATAAAAAAAAATATTAAATTTTACAAATGTTATTATAACAGCTATTACCTGTACTTCCCAAAATAAAGAATTATTATGTCTAAAGTAATAATCTTTTAAAGGAATATATTCTTCAGTATGCTTCTGTGACAATAACAATAACTCAACATGTTTAAAAAACCACGGTTTATAAAATCGACCAATTCTGTTGACATTTTTCTAGGATATAAAAATGTATTCTCGAATAAATAATTAATACAAATTGTATCTATTTAAAGGATGTGAATTTAACGCATTAAAAACCTTGGTTTAAATCCAAATGTACCTATTTGTTTACTTAAAATAGGAACATTTATGCAAATATATTAAAAATGTATTTGAACATATTATTATGTGTTGTATGTAGTATATGTACATTAGAAAAACATAAGTAAATATACAAGTCACAAGATTGTTGAAAAACAAAAAAAAATTTTAACAGCATCAGAGCGGATTAAAAAGAAATTTATACAGTGAGACTGAGCTCCCCTAATACTCTTTTATTTTTAACTTAAGTCCTAATGTTTGTGAACTTTTATGAATGGTAAAACATAAAACTAAGTTTTATGGTCATCAACAAAAAATTTAAAAGTATGCATATTATTAGTTATTACTTAGGTAATCATACTTATATTTTATACTTGAAATATATGTTTTTTTTTATTAATCAACTGTAAAATATTTAATGATGATATAAAAAATATAAATAACCCACAGTTTGTTTATCTTTGTACCAACGTCTATAATAATATGAAAAATAATATTTTGTATTTAAATTATAACGCAACTACAACCCATTTATGTCCTTCTTAAAATATGTAAGTAAAATATCATTTATATTGAATTTTAATTAAAATGCTTCGTCACTTAAAATCATTACATTCACAATATTACGATAACTACCGAGTATTATATCATTTATATCGTTTGCATGTTGGTAAAGATGTATTAAAATATAATGTTATGTAGTTCATTACTGTGTTTTGATCGCCATCTGTCATTTGTCCAGTCATCAGAACACCTTCATTTTTACTAAACATTAATAGCTCGATAAAATCATTGTTTTCTACATCAAGTGTCTCTGCGATAAGCCTGGATTGGATTTTTTCCAAAGATCTAATTGGTTGATACTGGAGTCTGACGTATCTAAACAAGTTTTAATGTACGATTTGTTTAAGAATTTAAGATAAATGTTAAATAGGTACATAGATACATAGTGTAGAACAAACTGTACCTTGTTATTATAATGAGGGTAAATGATTACTTTTTATTATATGTTTGCAAGCAGTAACTACTTGATATATTATAATATTATAACATATTGTGTAAAATAATTTTATTAATTTTAAATGTAAATAGTCGGTAGGTGACCAAATAAAGGAGAAAATTGTAAATTGCATCCAATACATTTCTATTTAGTAAATTACGTCCAGAAGTTTTTTTACGTCATATTATTTCTATAATAATTATTTAGTATTGGCTAAAGGACACCGCGAGGGGACTATTATATTTTTAAATTTATAATTATAAAAATAATTATTAATTTTAATTATTTATCATCAAATTTATAATTTGTATTATTTCATAACATTATTTATAAGATTAATAGAGTAGGTACCTACATTTTAATATGTAATAATAATATATTAACTTTGTAAATTAGGTACTAAGAGTTTAGATTATCATATCATTTTTACCATTTCATGGTACTGCAATAAAATCATTGATGACATCAATACCTATAACGTAACAACTATATCGATGAACGTTTGACTTTTACACTAACTAATGTTCAACTTTGTCCAGAATAATAGACATTTTAACATTTATAAATTCAAAAGTTCACTCGTATAAGATGCTATGGATGCAAATGACCATACCCATTTTAGAATTCGAAAAAGGTCGGGTACATTTATAAAAATATTATATTGAACTATTGAAGTAAATAATTACTGTTTACTGGTTGTAATTGATTATTAATTTTAAATACCTAGGCACAATATTATTTATCCGGAAGTAACCATTCAAATCTCAATACCTATTCAAAACGGAACTTCAAAAGTCTAGAGCACCCACGAGCAATTTCGTATACGTGGGCTGCATCAGATACATAATTATTATATAGGTTCATTTTTTTTTATTATTATTCGTTATTGATTTGATCCAGTTATAGCGGTACTTACTTTTTTGCCGGTATTATTCTTATGTCGACAGCCGTCAAAAATCCCAGTGTGCCATACGAAAATGGAATACATCGGAAAACATCTGGATTCTCTGACTACAATAATATAGGTACGTCGCAATACATAATAATAATCGATAAGAACGCGTTAAATCATTTTCCATATAAAATGTATGTAAATATGCTACTAAATTGGATATAGGTATTATATTATTATTATGTTATTATACGATTACCTCTGAACATGTGATCAAATCGCCGTCAGCTGTGACGAGTTCGTATCGCGTACACGTTTTATAAAACAACCCGAACTTAAAAGACGAAGATTCCAATCCTATGCCCATAACTAATCCTCCTAAATCACACGAATACAACATATAATATTATTAACACTAATGACGCTTACCATTTTTATAGTATAACCGTTTTTATTTTATCTCAAAATTATTTTAATAAACGCGGGTACTTATACCGATAGTCAAATCTTCCAATTCCAAGGCGACGGGTACTGTCCACCCTGATTGGATTAATATTGGAATTAATTGACCCACTGTAATACTTGGTTCAACCCTGACTGTCTAAAAATATGAACTTATTGATTATCGAGGTAAATAAATAAAAGTTTGTTATTGCTTTAAATAAATAACCATTAACCAGGCCTTGTTCTAGTGATCGGTATTCAGTTTCAGTATAGAATAGAAACGTAAGTCTTTAGTCGGGTAATTTTACCCAGCAAATATTAACAGATGAGATAAATTTATCAATAAAATAAAAGTGATCCCTCCTTTAAATTACACATCTCAACGGGGTTAAACTTATGACATAATATGTATAATATATAGCAATAAAAATCAAAAAGACACTTAGGTAATATTTTGGAAAATAACCACAATTATATAAATTATAATGTAAGTACCTATTATATTATAGAAATAGAATAAGGCCTGTCGGCTGTCGATGATTATTATTTATTGCGATTATAATAATTTCATGGCTATACCGAATACCGATTAATAATAATATACGATAATCGCTTACCCGATTGTGGCTATCGATAGAAATCATCTCATCCAAATAGACGTTTATGTTGAACATGCGTTTCTTATACGTCATTTCAGCGATAGTCATGCTTCTCCAACTAGGTCTGGCCGTACACATCACTCGGCCTGGAGCATGTAAATTTTTATGCCGTACCTGCGCGAGAACAAAAAATATAAGCAATCAATGATCAGTTAACACTTAACATTCATATATAGTAATAATTGCAATGATAATAGCACAGTGTTTTGATATTATATATTTAGGTAATATATTCAATATTTTATATACGTAGGTATACAGCGTATTTACCTCACACTGAATGTCTTCAACTTTTTTCTCGTGGTCAAGTCCGGTACTACGGCGGCGGCGTGACCATGAATTTTTTTCGAAGACTGCCCACATCTTTCCTAAAACGGTGCAAGGCAAGAGGAAGAATACTACAAATACCCATCGGTAGTTCACCAACACGTATTCCGTTAAAGTATCCGAATGCATGACAGTATTTGAATGATCTAAAGATACACACAGAACAATGTAGGTATAGGTACTAATAAGTATTTTAGATTCTGAACGAAGTGATGAATGTATTGATTTCACAATAATGTGTGACATGTGAATATGTTTTTTATGTCTGTGTACATTACAACTTGTCGAAACAATGCTTCAATTTAAAACTTCAGGGGTGGTTCCCTATGGCAAAGTTAATATCCTTATTCCTTGGTATACACATTATAGAGGTCAAAAGTAAGAAGTGTCCAGTAGTTTTCAAAAATATCGGAAAAAAAACAACAACAAAAAGTGACGGAAAATGGGAGTTTCTTGATAATTTTTAACAAAGAATCTAAATTTAAACCAACTATGTCTCCCTAAACTTAACCTTTAAACTATTTATTTATTATTTCATGTACCTAATCAATTAATTTATTTAGTGTATATTTATCAATACAATTTCGATTTATGATTTTATCAAGACATTTTCTGGTATTACAAAAAAATTAAGCGTTTTACCTAATATTAATAATAAATATTTTATTTACCCAAATGTTTATGTTGACATGCCATTACATTTCCTACCATTTAAGACTACATTTCACTACAATTTACTATCTATCTGAACAGTATATTGTAAGCGCGTGTTGCTGGTTTCTTTAGCGACTTTGTTGTGAAATTTAGGTATATAGTTATTGGGTTTCGTCTAAATCATTATCCAAAATGATCACATGTATGCAGAGTACTACATGCCAAACGGTTTGATGGTATAATTGAAGTGGTTATAAAAGATAGTGAGTAAAAAAGCGGGCAAAATACCTATTGGACGATTTTTGAATTTTCTGCTCCGAATTCTACTGCTACGACTTTGGTTTTTTCGGAAATATAATGTTTTTCAGATGGACAGCCACTATACTATGTGCCGTCTATAGTGTGTAATGTGTTACAATCATAAATCTTATACCAAGTTAAAGATCAAAATACACAATAACGTTGCACCCACATAATATTATTATCACCATTTTGTTAGTGTTTGTACCGTTGTGTATTTCTTGTTCAATAGTCGATCACTACTCGAACAATTTACTCGCCATTGTCTGCATGGAACCCTGATGATTACGACAAACGAACGGTCATACATTGGACCACATTAGTTGTGGGCCTGAGTTAAAAATACAATATACGACGACAAGATTGTAAAAATCTTAAACATAATATTATTATTTATTATATTATTTCTATGGTAGAAATCGTGCCAACGTAACTCGTCGTCTTTCGAATATTATTATTTACTATCAACTATCAAGTAAATAATGATTATTTTTAAAATGTTTGATGCACGTTTGCAATTTGCATACCGCGCAGTCACAGAGGCTGCTTGATCATGCTTTTTGTGTGTCACTGAACCACCAAAGAGTTTGGAGTGGATAGTAATTACTAATTAGTAATTATACCTATATTATATATTTTATGATTTATATTTTAAAACAGTAGTACCGTTGGACACGAAATTAAACACATTTCATATACCTAGCTACGTGTTTTACATATCTCTTATAGAATTTTTTTCGGGGAAGTGGCGGCCCGGAAGGCTATCAATTTCATAAGTTCTTCCATAAGTGTAGAATGCAGATGCCGAAGAATTATTAATATATATATATATATTATAACAAATAAAAAAGTTATGAAAATTTAAAATCAGTAAAAACAATTTAAGGCTTTTACGGCGTTTTTCATTGACCATTAAAATAATTTTTCAATTTTCTTAAAATTTCGGGGAGGGCTACAGCCCCCTCAGCCTCTCCCCTGGCTACGCCACTGAGACTGATAAAAAATTGTATAAAAATTAGTTTCTTTGACTATATGCCTAATATTTTGGTAAAATGCTATTTTGGTATTTATCTTACTAAAATTAACTATTTAGTTAATATAAGCATTAAGTATAGATAGTACTATCTATACTCAATGATATAAGTTTTATATTTTAGTATTATACAACAATAAACCAACTGTTATATTTATTTATTTATTGACTATTGTGGTTGACAGTAACAGCAAGTTTCGCTTCTATATTGTTCTAGAGTAACAGCCTTGGTGAAATGGTACGTGTTTTACATATTATTAATAAATAATAATAAGTTTTTTTTTTTATATAAAATAGCAATAAATAATTAATATAAAATATAATTACATTTTTAAAATAATACAAAACATTTTGTTTTTATTATTTGCCTGACTTGAAATAGGCATTTGACAAATGTCTAGACTGATAATGATTAATGAAATTGCATAAAAATTAGTTTCTTTGACTATATGTATAGTATTTTGGTAAAATTCCTGATTTGATTTTATGCCTACGAGTTACAACATAATAATATATATTGTATATATAAATACATTATTTTTACTGCGTTTGATACATAGGTACATACTATTATACATTTATACATTTATATTTATACAGCATTATAATTATTATATTAAGGAGACGTTATGTAAATGCACAATTTTTTAGCATGAAAACATGACCACTTAAAATATTAATATTTCGAGTTTAAAGTAGATTTAGACCAAAAATCCCTATTGTAAAATTAAGTAGGTTTTTATTCAATCGCAAGACGTCTTGACGGAATACTGGCGGCTTTGTGCGAGAAATACAGTAACTGTGAATTGCGTGATTCGAGCGGTATGGGATCCTGTTTGTTTGGGACGGAAAAACAACCGACTGTGGGTGTCTAATCGACAAACCTTAGTACATAGTACATAATATAATATTTACACCGATGCGGCGGCGACGCCAGCGAGCGGCAGGAATCGAACGATGTTAAATTAGTTAAAAATAGTTTTGCGTTGACTTGAATTTTTACAAAATTTTTGGGCCTTTTTCATATTTTTCCTCGAACTCAGTATTTATTCCTAAAATAGTTTTATTTTTATTTATGATTTGTACTTTTATATAACATCTAGCTGTTATATCATAATACATACTTAAAAAAAGAAGCTTGTCAGTAGATTCCTCCAGTCATCAGACACCTATAACTATCTATGCTAAGTAAGATATATTTTTTATGTTCCAAATTTATTTTACTGTTAGTTTTACAATTTTTTAATTTAATTTAAATTTAATTTATAACATATTACATTTAGTACATATTATTAATATTTAATTATTAAAAAAGTTTGTAATTAAAGTTAAAACAATAAAACCATATTGTGATTTATGATACTGTTAGATGAAAATAAAGATAAATTCATTAGGTATATAAATAGACTGCAGTATCTTAAAAGTTAAAATTAATCTACTCATTTCTAAAAGTTCATGCGTATAATAATATTCATAACATACTACATAATAAATAGTAATATATATAAATATTTTGAATAATGAACAATGGACAATGGTTTTGAACTATAACAAACATCTAACATTCAAACATTGTTATTTTTCGTTGAAACGTGTATTTTCGTCCTAATTTTAATTTTAAATGTCCATAAAAAATAATTGGGAATATATATATATATATATTGAACTTTGATTTCAATATTAAATACTCGTGTACAATTTTAAACTAAATTTTCAAATCTTAAGTATGAATTTTTAGTTGCAAAATAATGTAGAAAGATTTGGGATCTTTTAGAATTTTGTTAAAATTTGAACTTAAAATGATTTTTAAAATTATGACTACCTATGTGTTTATGTATCTTTAATATTTTTTATAAGTGTTAGAACAACTTATAAGGAGCTTATAGTAAACATTTTTGAGCTTTTTTTTATCCAGAGTATTTTCATTTGATAATTTGATATTAATTAATAAGTGTAGGTACACTATAAAGTATATATCCATGTGCTTATAATACTGGCATTTGAGTTACGAATAATTATCCGTCAGCAGTTAGTCGTCCGACAGAATATTATAATATTAGCTGTTAAAATAGCTCTACGAGATACGGAAACGCGTGGTGATTTCGCGAGGTGTCAGTAAATATGGAATCCTGGTCGTTTGGGACGGAAAAACAACCGACTGTGGGTACTACCGACAAACCTACATAATATTATAATATTTATACCGATGCGGCGGCGACGCCAGCGAGCAACAGGAATCGAACGATATTAAATTAAATTTAGAATAGTCGTGCGCTGACTTAAATTTTTACAAAATTATTAGCCCCTTTCAAAATTTATGAAATAAAGCTAGTGTCTTTCTTTTAAAAACTAGAGTTTCTTACTAAGCTATAAGTTGCTTCCAAATTTGTATTTGAATTTTTCTCAATTATTTTGAAAAATACTAGTAATTTCAAGATAAACTATCTTTAACTATAAAATAAGATTCTGAGCGACGGTAAATATAAGGTAGTATAGGTACTAAGTATATTTCACGGCAGGCTGAATTAATTTTTAACGAAAAGATTGTTTTTATTATCATATTAAACTATATATTGTTTTGTTATTATTAACTTTCGAGTTAAAAAATAATTTTATTACTGTACCTAGAGAGTACGAATAGGTCCGTGGTATTAATAAGTTATAGCTTAAATTAAAACTAATCTAAATATTTTGACAATGTCATAGTACATATCAAATATAATAATATAAGTAGCCAGTTAGGTACTTACAAGTTATAAGAAAATTATACTATAATGTATAAAAAATATTAATATAACATTTAGTTAATATTTCAAATTGTTTATTTTTAAATTACAACCAAATAAAAAAATAGATGTTGACAAGAAACTGGTTTTGCGTAAAAATTCTTGCAGTAGTGAACCCTGCACTGACTGCACTACCTACTTATATATAATATATATTACATTATATGTACGAGTATTAATGTAGATATAATAACTAATAAGTTAGTCTATTATATAAGTATAATTAAATTATATTACAAAGTACAAGTATATTACAATCAGCACATTATTTCTGTATTTATTAGGCAAAAATAGTTCAATTATAGAAAAAATCAAAGTGCATGCAAGATAATGAGGAATGTACCTACTAAGATGTATACAATATACAATAGTAGTCATAATACAATTATACGTCTGTACAAGTATATAAACAATAAACATGTATGACGTATATTAATTTATAATGCACAATATAACTATATGTCTATATAAGTATCTATATATCATATACCTAGTTGATAATTATAAATTATAAGTTATAACTTAAAAGAGTTACAACAATATAATAGGCAGTGGTACACTGATACCCATTTTTTACTCAAAATTTGTTTTTGTTACTAACAGTTATTACTTATATTATAGCGTGATCAAGTTAATACGATGACCAGTTTGGAGTAATAAACTGATCATCATCGTAACTTATAAATAGTTATTATGAATAGTTACCTTTCTTTTTGAGTAAAATTAAGTTGATAAAATGAATTTAGGTTCTTGAAGCCTTTAAATTTAAATACTTAAAGAAGTACAAAAGCTAAGGGTTAGATTAGATAAATTTTGGCAACTTTACACTGAATAATATGTCTGCTCGCGTACATTTTGTTTTTATGAAATACTATTACAAATTTACATTTAATGAGACATATTGTAATTGATACCTAGGCGTGTAATTGAATTTTTTATGAATACTGATAACAACAATAGTATATTAAAAAATAGTGATTCTCATAACTATTAAAAGCACGTTTTCTCGATTAAAATTTTACTATAGGTCCTGAGCGTCATATCTATACAACTAAAAAATTTTATATTAGTAATTTTTCTTTCCACGAAAAAATTTAGATCTTACACAATGCACATTTTGCATAATATATTACAGAACTAGGTACCTTTCTAATGTATAGATTATATTCGTAGGTAATTTATAAGTTTTAAGATAAAATAAACAAAACAATTAAAAAACAAGAATGTACCTATGAAATGTGTAATATATAGAATATATAGATAATTATTAATTATTATATCTACCAACAATTAAACAGGATATAAATCTTTTGTTTGCTCTTAGTTTTTGAACAGAATATTATAATATTATAAATGCAATAAAATTCTTAAATATTGTAAGAATCTATTGTTGACAATGATGTAGGCCATAGTGCCCTGGCCATACAGCCTGTAGAGATACAGGTTAATTATTAGTATATTTATTGCAGATTTATAACTTTATATAAGATGTGCTAATTTATACACTCAACAATTATTCTGCAGACTTCAGAGTATTAATTTGGCTCACCATATAATAATATACATAGCCACTAAGGTATATTATCTATCTATATACATTGTATACATATTGTACCTAGGTATTTTATATAAAAATTTTAAAAAGGTTTGTATGATATAAATGGGTACTTAATTTTTTTTTAACGTGAAGTATAAATAAGTTAAAATTATACCTATTTAATAGTCTTACATTGTTATACCAAGTAGGTGAAAAAAATATTTATGTTTTTAGTGATTCATTTTTAGTGATATTAGTACCTATTTAGTAATGATTGTATTGGAAAGGTAATGTTTAATGTTATGTTTAAGCATTATTAGTATTATATAGTAATACCTATTATTCTTAGATAATAATGTCGTATTCGACCATTCATACTTACTAGTTACCTATCTATCATTAGTTCATTACTGTCTAATGGTTAATGGTTGTTAATGTAAATGTTTGCTGCTTATTATGACTGTTTATTAATAATAATAAT
>VUJU01002504.1:0-12441 GCA_009835225.1 Aphis craccivora
AAAATGTATTGTTATTTTCATTTTTTTTTTTGTGAGATAGAATTACTTTAAGCATTTTTATAAGTCATACAATGAAACCATACCGAAACTTTGAATTTAAGATATGAAAAATAATTATTGTAAGTACTGCAAATACAATATTGTTATTTTTATATCATATGCATTAAACTCACTTAGTAGTTATATATTTATCTAACAGCTTACTACTAACTGGTTAAACCAGTAACTTATAGAAATTAAGAATTTTATACTATTTACTTAAATTAGCCATAAAATATAAGTATGTTCATAATTGTCTAATTTATATTAATACAATATAAATCATATTTTTGTTTTAATTAAAGTAGGTAAACCAAAAAATAATTAAAAATAAAATGAATTTAGTGGTTGTCAATAAAGTAGTCATTAATAGTCAAATGAAAAGTAATTTAAAAATAAAAATAAAACAAAACTATTATTGACACTATGGTGATGAGTATTTGTTGAAATATATAATTTTCTCACTATGTTATAGATAAATTTAATTGATTTTATACGTCTGTAGTTGCAAATAAAATCTATTTTAATCATTTCACTCTGTTGAAGTACAATAACAAAAAAGTTCATGATTTATAAATTACACACTACGATTCATTAAGATTTCTGAGAATATATTATTATCAGTAGAACCAAACATAACATATTGAACGAACTTGGCTGAATCGATAATGTTTATTGTGCATTGAACATTGAATAATAAATATTGACAAATCTAGTGGATAAACGGCGTTAAGTGTAGGCAATTCTGTTACACTGCAGTGCGCTAAAGGAATGGTTGTCACTTTAAAGTTATCAGAAAATGATATTTGCAGTTTGTTTTTATTTTTACATGAATTTTACGGTTAATCGGTGTTTAATATCATTAACATAGACACATATTACACAGGTCAGGTAAAGTATAATATTAAATACAATAAAGTTTAAAACTGTAAAATATTCTTATAACACAGGTTTTTGTAATCACTGAATAATTATTTTTCTAGTATTATAATAATTATTATTTTTTAATTACATTGGATTGACATACTGTGTTGACAGGCATATTATTTAAAATAGAAATTTACATTATAATGAATAAAACTAAATAAAAAATCTACAGTACTTGATACTATGATAGATTTTTGCTACTCTTATATTGCGAATTCGAACGGCATATTTTTCATTAATATCTCGATAATTATTAATAAGTATTATTTTGCTTCTACCACTAAGCAACTCATTTTTCCTCGTTTATCTAAATGTAGCAGACCGCAATTAACAGGTGACCATTATTTTACCATTTTTAATAAAATCATATAAAGGGAATGTTGTGACGTGAGTTTCATACTTACAAGTAATATATCTATATAGAGTTTAACTCATTTTATACTATTTTATTTTCAGTTTAAAGAAATAAACAGATAATAGTATTTGGTGGGCAGCCAATTTTCACGTAAATGTTATTGAAAGTATATATTTTTAATTAAGTAATTTTGTTGGCGTAATATTTTACACACATTTTCATATTACCTTATATATTTACCCTATATATTTATATATATTACATATACAAGGAAGTGGGTGTATAAATGTCAAAAAATAACAGAAAATATTATAATAATCTTTAATGGTACAACTTATGAAAAACGAAAGTATAATATACTGTACATATAACTTCAAACATTAATTATTTATGTGTGGGAAACAATATTTACGAACTACTGTTAATGTAATACTAATTTATTGCATTTATAATATAATTACCTATAGGTAGCCAAAACAACAAATTCCCCTTAAATTATATATAAATTTTTTTTAAAAACCTTAAAAATCCCCGTTTTAGATGTGTTTTAAATAACTATAATAATAATAATATGTAATTTTAAGACAAATATTATAGAGTAATTTATATATTATATGAATATAATGCGTATTTTGAAAAATCATTGATTTATTTAATCCATCGATTACGAATTGTATTTAATAATAGTAAAAAGGATTTTTTTTCAATTCAAAACTCTATTTGCTTTATACGATTTATGTATATATACCTACTTATATATGTCCAAAAAGATATTTTTCGTTTTACTAAAAAGTCACATATTATCTCGTTTAAAAAACATTGTATTTAAATAATACAACATTTTCCTCTGTGAATGCATAATATGCAAATCCGTAAATTGTTCTAACTATAAATTTTTATTATGATTTCAGATTTGTAAATAAGTTATTATATTTTTCTTTATTTTAGGAGGTTAGGTTAGGTTAATATGATATTATAATATGTTTTTAATGAAACCATAAATTATAGGTATAAAAAATAAAAATAAATTCCAGTAGTTTCAATCTACATATTAGACGATTTAATTGAACACCCATGACACTAAGTGAAGCCTGTCAAACTTCCAAATAGTTTTTAATAAAATTATGTGTAATTATATGCGCTTAGCCATCATATATCTTAAATTTTAAATGTATAATAAATAATATTCAATAAAATACAATAATATGTATAATAATTATAATAATTATGATAATTGATAGCTTTAAATATAAGATAAGACTCACACATATTCACATATATACACACACACACACACACTCTTATCTGTATAAAAATTAGATATATAAGGAGACTAGTTGTCGCCGACAGCGCAGTGTGTGTTGTTGCCGTCTCTTTGTATAAGGGTTCATTAGCGAATGCAAAAGACTACGCAGATCATTTTGCAAAAGGCGTATATAATTATTTAATTGTGAAACATTTGTTGAAATATAATTTATGTATTTATAAAATAAAGTTAAAAAGAAATAAATAGTTAATTTAAAAAAAAAGGTGTAATTACATTAATATATCAATCAATCACATCACGTTATATCTCGAATACAAACTGCGTTTACAACAAGCAAGTTGACACAGGAATCAGAGAGGTAATATCATCAAGTTATTATTATTTAACAACTAATGATTTAGAAATATATAATAGTCCCCAATTAACATAGGGCATTTATTTTTCTTTACATATGGAAATTCGACAAAAAATTTAACGGTTTAATTGGTTTGAGCTCACTATTTAGTAAATTCACAGAAATCGTTTTTAAAACGTATTATTGATTTATTGTTGTTTTCACAAATATTATTTCATTAGTATACCTATTTATAGCATTCTAGTAACACTGTCATTTTTTATTTTTTTTTATTTCGAATTTCGAAACTGGCGGAGTTTACATATTACAGGTAAGAAAAAAAAACTGATGGAGTTTACATTAGACCTTTTAATACCTTTTTATCTTAACCTGTATTCTGGCAGAGTTTACAATCACCCTAATAATAACGACTTACGTCGTCTCGGTAATCAGATGACCAATTTCCAGTATCAGTTACACAACTATAATATGTTGCGTTTAATTTTAAACAATATATATATGTATATAATAGAACCGTATACCTCTGTAATTAAAAATACAATTTGTGGTTTGTAGAAAACGTTTTTGAAAAAAGTTACGTAATAAATTACTATTTAAAATACGTTTTTATACTTGTGGCATGTATACGTTTAAAATTCATAAAAACAGTTATAATTTTTTTTTTATTTAAGTAAAAAAAAATGTAAATATATATGTATTCTACACAGGATTGTGTTCTTTAAATATCAGATTCTCGTACTTTTAGAGGATTTTTTAAATTTTTATTTTGCATAGTAAATTGTTACTCCTCTCCAAAATAATAATTATTAAATAACTAATACAACAAATATTTGCATGATGGTCATGTAATTTTATTATTATACTTTACCTTAACTATTTAGGTAACTCTCTAAACTAAAAAAGGCATATTTATTATGAAGCTTTTTATAATTTTAAAAAAACTTAAACTATTTTAATTTAATATATTTTTTAAGTCTTTATTTATATAATATAATATTATACATTTTAAAATAGTATATCATTAATAATACAAATCACGTATACATATAAATATATATATATTATTATGTTTGCTGGCTAAAATATCCGAAAACAATATCAATAATAGAAATGATAAGAAGGATACCGATTTATAAACAAATAAAACTATGTATCATACATAATTTATATGCCAAATTCAGAAACCTAAATAATAAAATATAAGTAAATAAATGGTTATAAATTATAATATAAGATGGTTCTGTCCACAGGGAGCTTACTGTATAGTTAAGTAGATTTCAAGTAAATTTAGTCATAAAATTGTATGATTACTTTAGAATTAAGATTAAAAACCTTATTAGAAAAAAAAAAACATTAAGATAATTCCAAATCGACATGTTTGAATTAATTATAAAATTATCAAGCACTCTTGTTGTTATTCAACTGCGATTACAAAAGAGTTTACGGAATTTATTATTAAAAACTTCTAATCAACATTTTTATTAATTTTGATTATCGATGTTACAAAGTCCATCTAAATCATATTTTTTTGTTATTTTTTTAGCCCAAGATTATTTTTATTCATTTGAGATAATAATAATAAATAAATAAAAATTGTAAACATAATTTATTTACAACTCTATAAAGTTAGCTCTATAGATGATACAATGGTTAGATATCATGAAATAATATAATGTTATTGTATACATATAAATAAAAAAAAAAATATTAATTTTTAACTTGTGTAATATATTTGTGTTAATGCGTATAAAAACATAACCCAGTCCACGCCCTACCTACTACTTGTTAATATATATTCCGGAAAAAGTAAGATAAACAATTTTTTATCAAGCACAGTTAAAGTATACATCAACAAACAAACAATCGTCAAAAAAAATTTAAAATTGATTTTACGCTATTAATCTAAAATAAAATATTTAGCCAAAGATATTTTTAAATTAAAAGTAGAAAATGTATAAATCAATAATAAAAAAATATAATCGAACACACCGTGACTAGTTTGGACTACACCAACTAACTGAGCAACGTCGCCATCGCTGTGCCAATTTATCTAGCAACGACTTGTGACTTGTATACAGTGTTGTTATTACAACTTTACTATACTGGTACAGGTTAAGGATTCGATTTTGGTGTACATAGTTTACAATAGTTTTGTACGATTCATTTCATTATGATAATGTATACAATGTTTGGTGTTTAGCCATTCATGTAAACACTTAATATAATATACTTATATATGTATACGTTTATTGTATTATTCAAACTGATAATATATAAATACTTCATAGTGTAATATGCTAACATTAAATATATTTTAAAATACTGTAGAAAAAAATATTTCAAAGTAATTTGCATATAATATTTATGTAATATGTCCTATTGCACATGTAATTAAATACTTTTATTACAAGTTCTAAACATATATATATATATATTAATAGTTTTATATTGTCCAAAATACAAATACGAAAAGTCTTAAATAATACAATAGAAATAGTGATTTTAAAATATGGAACAGTTTAATATGTAAATAATTTCGATTAAGATATATTTATGAACTATATTTTATGGACGATACTTGCACGGCAATTGAGTAGATATTTTGATCAACCTACGCTTTCGCTTAATACATAAAAGGAAAATAATGTAATGGCAATCAAATATTTGAATGAATACCAATTTTTAAAAGCTACAGTGATAGTTACAGACTTTGGGTATTAATTCGTCTATTATAAATCATATTAGAATATAATTTTTACTTTAATCAAAAAAATATAAAAAATTTCATTTATTTTAAAATAGTATTAATTAATATATTTTATTGACAGATTTATTTTCGCTTCAAAAACATTTCTTCATATATAAGTTAATACTGTTGAAAATCTTAAAAACAAAAGTCTAATTAATAACTCTCAGTAATATGAAGATACGTACAAACCAATTAAAAGTATATTAATCTTACTATGTATAAAGAGCAAATTTATATGCTTAAGATACTTTGTATTATGCTACAAAAAATATGAGTTTATAAACAACAAAAATAATAATATCATAAAAGAAATTTTAAAAATTATATTGTATTTATTATTTAAATGTTTTATTTAAATGTTCAAATCAATGATCTAAACTCCGAGTTTGATCTAACAAGGAAGCAATAAAATATGATCAGTGTACGGATATTTTTAAATTCTATAGTATAATATTTTTCCATATAATGACGCTTCGAGTTTTCTCTATAGCAATTTCAAGGAAAAATTATGGCGAACTTATTGTTGAATTATTTAACGTTAGACATAAATACAAACAATTTTATAAATGTTAACTACAAAATTACTTGCAAATTTTCGCGATTTTTATATATTTCGTAAAAATTTAAAATTCAAACGTTTATAAAAAAAATTGTGACAAATAATTTTTAATTTTTTTTTTTAACTATAATAAAACAACTTATAAAAAAAGTTTTATTACATTAAATTACATTAAGTTTTATTAGGTACCCAAAGTTTTTTTTGTCGACACTTGAAAAAAAATTACTTAGAAAAATCGAAAAATTCAGTTTTCTATAAATAGCTCAAAAAAAAAAAAAAAGCCAAAATATTTTGAATATTAAACTGTTTGGTTTTGAGTAAAAATTCCCATTTTCGTCATTTTTTTTCGATTTTTTGGAAAACTGTTGGAAAACTTTTGACCTCTATAATGCACCAACGATATTCACTTTACCATCGGAAACCTCCCCCAAAGTTTGAAATTGAAGCATTATTTCGACAAGTTATGTTGTACACAGACAATAGATCACTTCGTTCAAAATCTAAAATAAAAACTGTAAATGATTTATATCATGTAAAAACGTAAAAATTGATGATTAGATACATTGATAAAATGTTCAGCAGGAAATTATTTATCTATATCTATCTAAATAGTGTAAAATATAATGTGTAATGCTGGTAGCCGGATTTTCCTGAGAGACCTATTAAAAAAATATTTATATGATATCTAAAATACAGTAAATAAAAAATTCAAACACTTCAGTAAATACTATACAATGTTATAGAACTTAGAAGAGAATATTAATATTTATAAAACTTTGTGTATGACAATAAAATGCACATTGATACATGGGTGTTTCTTTATTGTATCGTCACCTGTGTTCAAATGCATTTTGTACATTCTTAAAAAGAAATTTCAAACATTAATGATTTCGTAAGTATCGTAATATTACTGTTTGAAGAAAGCTCACACCTACGTAAAATATTATAAAGTACAATAGCATTGTATTATAATATAGTTATCGTGTTCATTTCAGTTTGAAAATATCGTCACTTAGCTATAGCGTATTAAATTGTAACATTTTATTTTATTACAAAGGCAGAGTTTTCCGAAT
Organism: Aphis craccivora; assembly: GCA_009835225.1. Classification (NCBI taxonomy): domain Eukaryota; kingdom Metazoa; phylum Arthropoda; class Insecta; order Hemiptera; family Aphididae; genus Aphis; species Aphis craccivora. The sequence continues at coordinate 7,325 of VUJU01002504.1, forward strand.
GGAAAGTACACAATCACGTTTTTACAGCTAAATATAGTTATGGTGTCGTTGTACCATTGAAGAAAAATAACACGATTTTATAAACCAAATATTTGAAACCCGTCAATCACCGTGTCGCTTTGGCTTTATCAACCCACTAGTAGGTACATGTACATTAAAATAAAATAATATATTAAATTTGTCCAAAAATCCACTACGGCTTGAGTCATGCTATGTTTTCAACCATACCTAATGATCATTTTTATCTCAATTCAAACGTCGCCTAATCAAAAATTAATACAAATATAAATTATTAATTAAGTATTTATTGTATCCGCATATTTGTTTGTTTAATAATATATATAATTTCACGGCGATAAACTTTGTGTATTCTCTGTGCAATTGTTTTATAGTAAATATTTCATCTTAACCCAGAAGTTATCTAAATATCAATAGATATTGAAAATTAATTAAATGTATAGAAATAGAAATTAAATATATTTATGTAAATATACTTTAAAATCAATAATAATTTATATTTTATTGACATTGTTCCTTTTTTCCATATAGAAAATATCAATAATTTATTCCATGCTTTAAAATTCTTGAAATTATTTTTACTAAATAACAATTGTTTTGTGACGACTTATCATATCTATGGTTTTCAAATGAAAAACTAATATGATATGTATTAGCTATTGTAATTAGTTTATAATTTTTACGAACAAGAAGTTTTTTCATTTATTTAAATGCGTATAATAGCGACCATAGTTGTTAAAAATTGTTAAACATTATTAGGTTACAGGAAACCTTACACTTTACAGGAAAAGAAAATGTAGTAAGTATATTGGAACTAGTATTTAATATAATTTCACCACTTTTGAAAATCATAAATGTTGATATATAAATATTAATTACTTTTGGAAATTCTATGGCCTTCAAATCTTCAAAATCCATTATCATGTATCTATTATCTACAAAGTTAGATTACTCAATAAGTACTCGTTTGAATTTAGATTTTGAAATGTTAAAATGTTCTGAAAATGTATTTGTATATGGTATTATATTTTAAAAAGTGTGGTATTAATTAAAAACCTGAAGTAGGTTAGGATACGCCTTATTTCCTTAAGTAATTTTAAAAAAATGGTAAGAATTTAATAATATGATCTTAAAGTGTACATAAAAAAAATTTAAAAACAAAATTTTCAGTTAAAAGTAAAAAATGGTATACTGATTATATTATATTATTATTCCATTCATTAAATGATAAACAACAAATTGTTTTAAAAACCACCATGCATACAAAACCCGATAAATCATAATAATAATAATAAAATAGTATTCATATATATTAGATTTTGAATTTAAAATAATATATCAAAGTTACTTGATAAATACAACATATTTCTAACCTACTAAAAAGAGCGACTTATTTGTTTAAAAATAAAAAAGTTACTTTGCCCATGTATAGGCCTGATTAAAAAAAAATTATTAATCATAAAATATTTAGCCCACTAGTAACTGTTATACTGATTTTCATTATTCAATTGATTTAATAGTTATCAATCTCTTTTAATAAGAATTTTTATTCTTTATACAGTTTCAAAATGTCATGACGTAATGATATAAAACATTTTTTATACCTAGTTGCAGTCAATATACAATGACAAACGATAAATATTGACGCCAAAACAAATCAAAGACTTTTATACTTATATATAATGAATTAAACAACACATACAAGATATATATATTCAAAAACAGTTAAGTATTTTTTTGTAAAAGCTTTACATATAAGAATTTGCGCTTAAAATATTATATGTTTTATTGTTTTTACTTAGTATCTTTTTCATTTTTATTCTCAATGACGACAAATCATTGTTCGATTCATTGTTTCATTTTATACTTTTATTTTTGCTTAATGACATTTATGGCTATATTGTATAATATCTTGTATTTTAAGTTGAATAATAAATGTATTTGTTTTACAGCGGACAATGGTGTATACAAAATACTTAAAAATTTAAAACAAGATTGTTAGTTAGGAAGTTAAATGTAATAAAAAATTAATTGAAGACTGTAAGTTTAAAGTTAGAATGGAAAAAAATATGAAAATAGCTCAGTTTAAAAAAAGTTGATCAATATTTTTAATTATCAAGTGGTCCTCATTAAGAGAATTTATCTATAAATAATATTATTTTGTAAAAAAATAATAACAATTTATATTATTAAATATGGTAAAAAGAGTCGTTTTGTGTTCATTTTTTGAAAAGCCGCTGAAAAAACTGGACAGATGACGCCATCCTGAATGCCACCTGTGTATTCCTTAATTTTTCAACAACAGTATTAGAGTCTATGAAAATACCATTCACATCTATACCTGAGGTCTGAGAAGAAATAAATAACCTAAAAACAACATCTTGTTTAATATGAGTATAAGCCACGGACTACTACACTGGACTGGAAACGAGACATTTACCGCCGGGCCCCTTAGTGTCCGCGAGAGGGATGTAGTAAGGGGGACACGTATATGAGCTAATCTGGGTAAATCTATACTATAACGATAAACTATTTATCAAATGTATTCCCGCTAAATAAATCTACATTATTTATAATATATTTTATAATAAGCACCGACCACGGATTAATTCGACTAACATTCTAAACTTTAAAGACTGAGAAAATCACCACCATTAATCACCATTGTCCGAAAATATTAAAATGACGAATTTTTTAAAACAATTTACCTGAATTATTTTTTAAAAATACATAAATGTTCAGTTGCTAGTTGTAACAGTCAAAATCTCGATGTTAAAGTGACACTTTTTATTGTTACAAATGCTAATAAGTCATCTTGGGAAACAGCAGTATGTAGTTCAGTAAGTAATCAGGTAAAAGACCTGAAGTATGTTTGTTCGGAACATTTTTTACCGGAAGATTTGTTATGCATATCCAATATCATCAAACATAATTGAAGTAAGAGTTAAAATGAATATATAATAATAAGTATATATAATAAATTAATAAAGGAATTTAGACAAAAAAAGTGTTTTCATTGAAGAAGGCGGCTATTCTCTCATTATTCAATCAAATAGACTCTAAACTAGTACTCTTTTTACATGCAATTCATGGTATAAGCATATGGATGGATTGCATTGACGGATTTAGTAAATGTCTTATAGGTTAGATACTTACAATAAATTATTTTGATTTTGAAATAATCATTTTCATTAAGAACATCTGCATAATTTTATTGTTATTGTAATTTTATTTTCGTTTTGCATGCGTATTGATCAACAACGAATGTAATGATGGGAGTAGAAGATATTTCATATTTTCGTATATTTATACAAGATAATAAAATAAGATAATGACATTTTTAAATGGGACTTTCGTGCTTGTAACAACTAAAATAAATAATAATAACATTTTGTTCTTCTTGAACAAACAATAGTAACAATAAATAAATAAAAAATTCAATTCCCGTGTTTTAAGGACAACATTTATGTTTAATTTATGATTTGAGGGTTGGATTCTGGTAAACTAATTAGCTAACAACACTCCGCAGGTTGGTGTGTTAGTGTCTATGTATTTATCTATTTTTTTTTAACTTTCACTTAGTAGATTTTATTTTTAGATTCTGAGCGGAGCGATGAATGTATTGGTTTTACAATGTTGTGTGTTATTTTTTGTGTCTGTGTACACGATAACCTGTCGAAATAATGCTTCAATTTCAAACTTTGGGGGTGGTTTCCGATAGAAAAATGCATCTAGTTGGTGCATTGGGGAGGTCATTTTTTAAAATTACCCAATAGTTTTCAAAGCGCCCAGAAAAACCAATTTTTACGCAAAACCAGTTTTTGATCAAATCAATTTTTTTATATGTTTGTAATTCAAAAACTAATCACTGTAAATGCTTGAAAATTTCACCAAATTTGTATTTAGTGTTATTTATATACAGTTAAATTTTCCAAATTTGTTGACTTTTTTAAGTTATTTATAGACCACTGAAATTTTCGATTTTTATGAGAATTTTTTTGAAGTATCGATAAAAAAATGTTGGATGACCAAAAACATTTTTGAAAATTGAATACTCCTTATGAGTTGTTTTTGTTGTAGGTAAAAAAAAAATTAAAAATCGTTATTCACAGTTTTTTTTTTTTATGCGCGTTTATATTTCAAATTTTTACGAAATCTGTCGAAAACGCGAAAATTTGCAAGTAATTTTGAACTTGAAAAATCATACAATTTTTTGGGCTTATAACTAAGGATTAAAAATACAACACTAAGTTTTCCATAAATTTTCCTTCGAGTAGCTATAGAGAAAACTCGTAGCATCATTATAGGAAAAATTTTAAGTGCGTTTGAATTTTAAATTTTTACGAAATAGCGTACCGATAACGGTTTATTCTCAAACGATTTTAAATATTTGTTATTATTCAAAAAGTATAAGTCATAGATACTTGAAAATTTTACCAGTTATTAAGATTCGCGTTTTATTTACGTGATTTTAATTTCAAAATATTTTGACTTTTTTTGAGCTATTTATAGACCATTTACATTTTAGATTTTTATGAGAATTTTTTTTTTTGAAGTGTCGATAACATTTTTTTGGCCCAATCAAAATACTTGAAATCGGACACACAAACATCACTCACGTCCACTTAAGAGAACCGAGACCAAAATGCGAACTCTGCAACAACGCCCCGATTTCCACAACACACCTACTCCTAGAATGCCCTAATCTAATAGAACAAAGAAAAATCTTTCCACACCTAATATTAAGAGATATTTTAAGTATAGACAATTTTATCTATTTAATAACATTCTTTAAAACAACCAATCTATATAATATAATATAAATAGTTATATATTATTGTTACATTTATCATTATCACCATATACTTGTACTATATTGGAATGCCTTTATTTAAATATTAAGATGATCAACTTGTAAACAACTTGTAAACATGTTTTTGTTCCTGGCTAATGACTATAGTGTTGAAACCGTATCAATAAATAAAAAAAAAAAAAAAAAAAATACTTGAAAATTTAATACAAAATTCCTCATTAGTTATTCTTATAGTGATTAAAAAATTTTAAGAATACATAGACACAATTATTTTTTATTAGCATTT
>VUJU01002504.1:12491-36309 GCA_009835225.1 Aphis craccivora
ATTTTTCATAAGTTTAGCTTACATTAATTATAAAAGAACTTTAATCTTGGTGTATTCAGGCCATTAAAATATAAACCACCTTTTTCACCAACCATTCGAAATTATATTTTAGGCTAACAAATTATCTTCGTTCAAAATCGTTTTTCGTATACAATGATACCTATCATTGGATTCAAATTGAACACTCCTATATATATATATATAATAATGATCTATACGGCACCTAATGTACAGCAGAACGATTACCTATCCATTTTTTTATTATTCATCATTAATTGTTATTGAAGACTATACCTCTACATTATATGAAGTGTAACTTTATATCAGAAATCATTTATTTAAATTAAATCATTTTATTGTATTCTGATATTTTTTTTTTATCTGATACATTTTTTGGCACAGTTGTAAGGCCGGCTGATTGCCGTCATGGCATCACTCGCTTATGATTGAAATTTAAGTAATTTTATATTTTTTAAGTTTGGTTGTTATTACTTACAATAACAATAATAATGTTTCCATGGCGATCGATGAATCGATCTTAAAATTAAAAATTATTAATTTTATTGATTTAGCAATATAATGGCCACGACCAAGATGAACAAATCTTTCATGACAAAACCGTAATGGAGCAAGGATCGAAACATTGCGAATGAAAGGACTGAAGAAGAACAAGAAATTGGACGTGAAAAGAGCCGCATTAGTATTGATCGACTTCATGCTTCTCGATCACAAGAGCGTGCGTTCTACTGATGCTCTTGGTCGAATGTATATAGTTCATCCAAAGAAAAATCAAAGATCTTGTTTTTCATTTTATGTTGTATGTTAAAAGTGTAGATAATAATATTGTGAATATATTAACCTAATTGTGAACTTCCATTGTCGGCTTGGCTGGTTCTTATTATTCGATTTTTGAAAAAAAATAATAAGTCATACCCAACAACAACGGTAAACACGGTATATCGATGGAAAACATTTCCAATTGAAAAACGAATTAGAAATTGGGTAACGTCAAAATATGCTACGAAAAATGACAAATGCTTTTAAGTCATCTACGACAACAATGCTTAAAATTTTAAAACATACTTACCCAAACTTTTCGAAAAATCGAATACGCTAGGCCTAAGCCCACTATTACTCCAGTTGCCAAACATATCCATTTCATTGAATCAGATGTGATTAATAAATGAGTGATAAGTATATTTATTAAAAACAATAAATTCTCACGAGAAATTCACAATACAGTGATTATTTTTAGAAATAGGTTATACAATTATAATGTTGTTATTAGGTATTTACATAATTAAAGAGTGACTTTGAAAGTGAAAATGAAAATTTACAGCATCTGGAAAATCCAAATTTATCGATTGACATGTTGACGATCAAACAAACAAAATTCTCCGGGTACTCAAGTTTATTATACAAGACACAACCCATTCATACAAGTCAGAGGTTAGTCTTACAATACCGATCGACTATGATATTTTACATCTTTTGCCCGTCCTGTGACGGACTCGGTTTTTTTTTNAATTATAATGTTTTTTTTTTTTTTTAATCTTTGAATCATAACAGTTATTCTATACAATTCCATTCTAAAATATTATGTATTTAAAATAGTTGTACTTATATAATTATGTATGTTATATGTTTCTGTCTTTTAGTTTAATATTTTTTTTAATTATTTAATACTAATAGCTCGTATTTTTCAAAACTATTTTACTTCTAAAATTACTTATACAATATTCATGTAAACAAATGCAGGATTTAACTGTTTATTCAAAGGTTATTTAAAAAAAAAAAGAAAATGTTTTTAACTTGACTAGTTCCAACGTAACAGCCTAGTTATTTTTAGTTAATTTTATAAATAATTCATTGAGTTTATATACATTTATTGTTACCTAATATATATTGTATGTTAATATCGTAGCAATTAATTTTTTTTAAATTTAATTATCGCACAGTGATATTGAATACATAAATATAATACATCCAAGTATAAATAACAATTAATAATTGTATTGAACTATTTTTCAACAAATTGATTGCACATACCTACTATACTTATAATTACTAACTATAGTAAGTTGTGTTAGTAAGTTATATCATATTATGATAATAAAAACGAGTAATAAATTATTAATGAAAATAATTATCAATGTACTATAGAAGAGTGTAAATAGGTTAAATTAGAGAGCCTATATAAGAAGAGAATGGCCAACTCGCTAACGCCGTCTGATTGGCTGTTTGATATGGACCGTTGTTTTCGGACCATCAGTGTTACATTTCGCACAATATTACCAAATTATCGTTATAAATTTATACTAATATTTATATTTAGCTGGGGTTTTGACGTGAATATTTGATAAAAATGTATTTGATTTCAACATAATATCAATGTGGACCATAAATGGCGACTCCCATGAAACCGTGATAAGAACCGCTGGTCACTCTCTTCTTATATAGGCTCTCTAGGTTAAATAGTTTACAAGCTAAATTCTAATTATAGACCCCATATTACAAAAATATAATTGTGAATTTCAAATAATAATAAACATAATAGTGTATATTTTAAAGTATCAAAAAATAATATTTTTTGAACTACAAGCAAATAATTCAATTTATAATATAATAAGTTTAACTATCAAAAACCACATTCAAAGTTTAAATTGAAGAATTTTTCTTGATTCTAAATTTAATAGAAAAAAAGCACATTTTTGTTAAAGAAATACATTTGTATCGGTTCACTCAGGATGTAATAACCGAAATACTTTACTACTATTTTGCCAAAACCATACATTTTTAGCAGCTTGTTGATTTTGTTTTTGTACACACTATTATTATAATATGCTTTACGACCAAATATATCAGGGTGTGTTCATCTAAAAGGTTTGGCGCCAAAATCCACATCTTTTCGTTGTATATGCATATCAAGCGTTGATCGGATAACCGAGTATGTTAGGGCTGGGAAGTTATATCGTCTCTGTCACCATTGTTTTAGTCCATTAGTTTTATACGATGACCGAATGAATACGTGATCATTCAAAATAATAAATAATATATACGATATATACGAGGTAGGTCCCTATGGTTTCTCACCTCCACTTAATTACGAAAATAATACCTATGTTTATCTATATGCTATATATATTTATATTTTATGTGTAGTATGAATTAGAGAGTCTAGATATTATTTCTAGTTTGAATAATATAATGCAATTTGGGAGGATTACTTGATATAATATACGTAAATAGTTTGTATTTCAAAAATCATTGTTTATTACGAGTATATTTAGTAGATAGTGATATTTGAACTCACTTAACTTGAACTTGGAAATAATATAGTTATTGATTAAAATATTTTATGGATTTGTAGGTAATACTCAAATATTAATTATTAGTAATAAAACTAATATTGTTAGCCAATTCTTTTGGTAGTCCGGTGCAAATTATCAGTTTGGAAACATAAAATATCGTAAAATATTGTCCTGTGTTTATTTATTTCAATAATTTTATCAACATAACTTAACCATTTGTACACCAAAAAAGTGAGAGTTTTCGGCAATGTATCAAATTGCGGAATAATTAATCAACTGAAAATTTTTATATATTGGTATATTATATATATGGTCATTAAAACCATTGCTTTTCTCTGTTATAGGAGTTTATGATCAAACGTTTCCGCGGTTAATCGTATTGATGTCTCTTTGAATAAATAATTTGATATTACTGGTATTATACTATTACTCGCCCAGTTACTCACGCATTAGATCAGCCACGTAACAGTCTATTGTATACTACCGAACTTGTGGGAAATTGCCATGCAGAAACAGAGAGTTTATCTCGGGTTTTGTACATAATTTACCTTTGTTTGATTGTTGTCATGCATTTCAGAAACGACAGAAACCATTGAAACGCAATGCCTATTATAATATTATAAGCTAATGACCAGTCATATATTTTAAATCAATGAACTTCTGTCGTTATTTGCATTATGAGTTATAGATTTTAATCCTTGGTATTATAATACTATATATTTACCAAATATAATAACTACAAGAGACGTGGATAAAAATAATATCTAAATCGATTAGAATATTTCTGTACTGTATGTATGATATTATAATATGTGTATTACGTATTATGTAAGTTTAAGCAATTTAATTTTAAAATAACTATTCGTTGTAACTATCTTAGCATATGTGCCTACAATTATAATGAAACTTTTAACATATATATACATTAAGCTGGATAGAAATATTAAAAAACGAGAAAATTAGGTAACCACTCTGCTGTACTATTGTGCCTACTGTTGTAAGTTGTCGAGTGTAGCTCGTCATCGAATAAGTCACTATAATGTATACACTATACATTTTAAATTTTATTTTGATAATACGTCATTGCACACGAAAAACAATTCTATGAGAAAATTATTTATCAACCTTTATGAGCTACTAATTACTAATATTATTTCTATTTTATAGCAATATTGATTTAACTATTAGTAATAAAATAAGTTGAAATAATGTTTGCTGAAAACATAACATATATTATATTAATAATATTTTATTGTCAAAATAGTAATAATTATTATAACATATACTTTTTGATTTTAACTTCCAAGTCAACGTAGAATAGTCTAAAATGGTATGATTAACCAATTAAATTAACTTAATGATTTGCAAAGTTTAGCATACAATTATATTATATACAAAATATAAAAATAAAATATAAAACATTTCATGTACCAAGAAGAATAATTTTGAATTACAATAAAACACAGAAAATCGTAAATCTTCATTTAAATAACAAATTTCGTCCAATTATGAATTTAAAATGTCTATAAAAAATATATATGGTTTGTAGTTTATATACATCGTTTTGATTGATCGGTTCCAGTTTAAACTATACCTACTTATTAAGAACCATTTTGTATTATATCATTTAGGTTTAGCTATAAAAATTGTATATTATATAAATTGTTGACTTCAAAAGCATTTTTTAATATTCGTAATTTTAACAAATGTAGTCAATCTTTAAACTTTAAATGCTCACAAAGAAAAATGATGTCATGCATTTTTAGTATTTTTAAAGAGTTATAACAACAACTTATGTGGAACATTGCATTCAATTTTTAAGCTTTTTTTAATGTGTCATTCTTTTTTATTAATATTTATGGGAAAGGTATATCAAAAGTGTAAAATGTGAAAGGTCAATAAATAGTTCAAACAAAGTCTAAATACTTTTAAAATTATTTTATTTATAGAGATTTCTAAAAATGTCAAGTGCTTATTCACAATTATTTATTTTCGAATTACAAGATCGATTTATTCGTTTTCCCAATTATTATTAAAAGCACAGAGAATTTTTTTATTTCTTACTCCCAAAAGACCAACTATTTTTATTTTCAAACCAGAAAAAAAATCGAAGTTGAAAATCGAAGCGTTTTTCCTACAGTAGTAAAATGTGTCGGACACAAAAAAAAAACACATGCCCATCATTGTAAAATCAATATGTATATCGCTCCACTTATATTCTAAAAGAAAACCATTTGAAAAGTTAAACGAAAAATATATAATAGTGCACATTATATGCAGTATAATACTGTATAACGTTTAATGTTCCATGTTATTGAAATATAATATCATGTTTCCGATTTTGTTATTTACATATTATTAAAAAATCACATGGTACAGAAATATTGATTTACTATAACTTTCAATTTGAAATGGTGTTAGCTCCTTACAAAATATAATATCAGACATTATCATTTATATAATATTTTAATATATTGGTAACGATAATCAATATAAAAATAAACCGATTGGTTGCATTTTTTTTATTTTAAAAATTTTTAGCTGAATGAATTTCTTGAAATTTCATTACAAAAAAAAGATTTTAAAAATAATTATATTTTTAAAAATTTTGATTTTTTGATTTAGAACATTCATAAATCATAATATTTCTATATTGTAGGAATATTGTCAGAGCATTTCTTTAAATTTGAATTTTTAAACAAATTATCAATTATTTATACTTATTATTTAATATTTACATTAAATAATAAATAGTAGACTAATCTTTTTTAATGTACTCCTGTGCATATTTAATATTCCTTAACTTAAAAACACTTTTTTAACAAACGAAAAATACATTTAAAAAATATACCAAAATAGTGGAAAAATATAATATTTATTTTATCATATTATCATGAGACATACGAAGTATTAATATTGAAGTTCATACCATAGTTGAACTGTTAAAATATTATTACTTATTAGAAACTTAATATTGCGTTTTAAATATTTACATCTTAAAATTAAATTTTCTGTGTACATTTTAAGCAGTATTAATATAATTAATAATAAACACATTGTATTACATAAACTATTTCAAATAAAATTACCAGATATTATAATTTATTTATATGAACTATATCGTACGTGCATTTTTACTGTGAATAATTGATTCAAATTAAAATAGTAAAATTAAACTGCCCTATTGATTAAAAAAACCTTGTTAATATTTATACGAATAAAAAACTGATTATGATCCAGATTTAATAAAAGCAGATACGATATGGAAAACAATTCGATCATCAGTTTAAAAGCTTGGGAATTAATTCGGTAATAGCCCGGTATTTTAAGAACAACACACAACTTAGTAGAAGGCCATCCGTGGAAATATGTATGAAGAGGAATGCAGCAAAAAATCTCTGTCATAGATTCTGTTTTGTATAATCTTAAAATTCAAAATTTGTATTTGTAATGTATTGTAATTGTTAAATTTAATATTGAATTGAATAAAAAATGTGTTTAAAAGTGCACATTTAAGTCAAATAAAACGTTTAAAAAGTAATTGAGCAAAAAAAAAAAAAAAAAATAGTAGCTTTGTCAATTTGTCATATTATACCACTAAATAAAAATATCACATGCATAATATAATACGTGTCTCCACAAAAATAGGTTGACTGCTTTCTCTATGATGTAAGATTATTGAATTTTTACTTTGTAACAATATGAATAAATGTAAGCATTTTATATTTTAACATCACATTATCAATAAATTATCTTACCTTTGAATAAACTAAAAATAGCAATATTAGAAACGAAATCATCAAAAATAATAACAATACCATTTTGAAAATTAAACATTGTTAACAATTCTCTTGATAAACTAAACGTTAAAAAAAAAAATTGAAAGTAACCAAAACAAATAGTTTTATAACTATAACGTCTATAACAGAATTTATTCAAATATTTTATATTTTTAAATATTATTTTACAATACAAAAAAATTGCTGTGATAACTTTATAAATGTGATAAGTAATTATTACATTATTAATTTAAAATTTAAAATCGACTGTAAACTCTATTAATGAATAACAATAAAAAAATTAATGCTAATAATCATATTTTATAGTTAATAGTCCTTGATTGATGATAATAACTTGTTAATCAAACATTACTATCGAGATGGTTATTAAAAATTAAGTGTTTGTATAACATAAATTTTCTAGAGCGCGGGGATGGCCTTTTGAAGATCCCTTTCGGATGACCTTGACTTGACATGTGTTTTATGACTATATTGTAAAAGATATTATTGTTCACGTACTTTAAAATATCTACCCTTCCTAACCTTTTCACATACTTTCAGCGCAATTATGTATGCACACGATGTGTTGAATATAAATCAAAAATTTCGTATTGAATAATTAAATATTTGAACTCGGAATCGTACTAATAATGCTGTGCAGACTATCGAATCACGACGTAAACAGTTTTCAACAAATCATGGTGTTTCATATTACGTATGTACAATCATATTATATAAACTAATATTTTAACGGCATTCAAGTAATCATAATCTATTATAATTAAATTATAAGATCCGAGAAGGTATATCTTACTAGTCAACTCTGAAATATATCGTTTCAGTATCGTCGTATACGGTCAACGCCAACCGCAATAATATTTAGTTACCCGTAAACTATTTTAACATTCAATTACTATTCTAACTTTGATTGAACACCTAAATAATAAACTATAGATAAAATCAGAGAACATTACATTTTTGTCAGCTTTAGTGTATTTTGGTCTCCGTGTCACATAGTCGATCGTGATTTGTGCTTTTTCTGGACAACAATGATTATTATACTTACACGTGAAATTTTATTTAATATTTCAGTTATACATATATTCTATTATCGGTATTTTTTTTAGATTAAAAAGGTAATACCTGTAATATTTTACGAATTATCGTTTTATTATACCTTAAATCTGTATTAGTGATTTAATCAAACTTTAAAATAAGTTTTGATTCACTAAGAATAAATATGGGTAGTGGTAATTTCAGTCACAAGTAAGATAGTATCTATTTTACAAATAGGTACCTAATTTCAGGTGACTCGGAGAGAATCAACTGACGGATGTTGACGCAACTGTCCTCAATAACGGTTGTATTTGGCATTCAAACAATTAACCAGTTGCACTCAACTTCTATACCTAGGTGATCACAAAAAAAATATAATATATAATATGCATTATAGTAAATACATGGTAATTTGTTAAAAAATAAATATAACTTCAACAAAATACATAATTTACAAATTAAACTTTTTGGTGTTAGATAACAATGTAATAATCAATATAAATTGAATTGTATGTTACTTATTATTGTTAATATTGTATAAACCCTATTATTTTATCAAATGCATTTTTTCATTCATATTTATTTATATATTTAATTACCCCTTTTTAAGCCATTTGTGGTCTTCTAATTGCGTATACCTTGTACAACATGTTGGTGTTGCTTGGTACATGTACTAGAACTAGATGATTAATATTTCAAAGCTTCTATATTTGTGTAAATAACGTTAAAATAGTAGAAATAAGAACTCTTTTGTTAAGAACTGTTTTGTTCCAAAACAAAAATATGTTTTAATGGTTAACACGATGAAGGTTATATTATTGACTTATTGTTAATCTATCTAAGATATTGCTTTGGTGCAAGATAATGATATTTATTTTAATTAGTAGGTATATATAAATAACTATTTTCGTTTAATTTCTAGTTTTAAGATTATATTCCAAATCTTAGAAAAATATATTATAATAATTAACACGGTAGGTATAAAATAAATTAATAGCATCAAAAGCGTAACTAGGTATTATTATATACACAGTTACATTTATTTTATGAATAACCTTATATACCTTAATTAACCATAATTAACCTTAATAATTAAACACTGTTTATAAAATTTGATATTATATAATATTACTATTATATATTATAATATTACTATTTACCTAACACTTTTTGTTTACTTCTACGTGAACAAAAAAAAATAATGGTGTTCTTTAGATTGTGGTCTTATTGTTATAAATATAAAATATAACATAACGTAATTTCATTATTTTATTACATTTCTTTAATAGGCCGACATAATTAGCAATATTACAATATTCTATAAAGACGATGGTGGTGTTCTCATATACATATTTTTAATTTATAAATAATCGTATTCAATAAAATTATATTAACGCATAATGGGACTTAAATAGTTTTTTGAAACTTAAATGTTATTGCAAATTTTATTTAAATAAAATAAAAAAATACTTTTGATGGATAATTTTCCAAAAATACACAATATATTATTATCGTCAACATATGAGTAGATAGCATTATTTTATATCTTAAAAGTTAAAACAGTTTATTGATTTAAGGTATTAATCACACCGATTATCCACCAATTATCTTAATAGGATAATTTTAGTAGGTATTTTGATTGATTACCGAAATAATAATAATTAGTTTGAATAAGTTGGTTTACTGATGTCTGTCTGCAACAAATTTTAGTGACGCACGACGATGTATAATGATTAAAAGTTTAAATCCAATAATAGTAAGTAGACTTTAATTAATTTAAATCTCTTTATTTCATTATTTTTTAAAAAAAACGTTGACACTTTATCTACTGAAAATGGCCTTAAAAAAATATTCAAATATAATCGGATTTCTAAACGGCGAAGACTCGTTGTGGTATATAATATAATATAATATAATTGAATATTATGATACTCACAATAATAATATTATTATATTAAAATATTAGAATAGTCCTCATTTTTGAACTTTTGATGTTTTAACACAGTATCTACCTCTTTTTTTTGTATATTAATAAGAAAATAATTTTTACATAATAATATATTATATAATAGCACTAGATGAAAAATAAACCACAATTGATTAGAATTTCTTTTTATTTAAATGTATTAGGTACGTGTGCTCGCACAAACATAAATAATGCGATCAATGTATACACGAAACAGAAATATTCAACTTCATCTTTAAACAACGGAAAACATTTATGGTATATCGTATCGTATTAATTTGTTGATTTATCTTATGAATTTAGCTTTAGCATATTATGTAGTGCTTTATTATAATATATTTATTATTATATATGAAATTTAAAAACTGGATTTATGTATATATATAAGACGTAAGTATAGTAAAGTACCTATCTACATTTTTTAACTTAAAACCTATCAATTTATTAAATTATTATTATTATCATATGTATATATTATTTATACATCATATTTCTATTAACTTTTGAGCTAATATTAAACTACTTTAGAATATGGTGAAAGGAATCTATTAATAATCTAAATGTTTTGAAAATTCCACTGTGACGTATTGTGTATAAAACATATAACTTTAAAGGTACGTAAAAGTCTAATCTAAAAATAGTTTTGAATTTTAGTAAAATAATTAAAATTGTCAAACTTGGTCTAAATATTTAATTTTGACTGAATTAATTTGATACTATCCATAAAACATGTTTTTACTGTATTTTTAAGATTTTTTGTTTCAGTATTAACTATCTACTTATGACTTAATGGAAAATTTTGTATTACATTCTTTAAATCTTAGCAATACAAATGAATTTTCTATATACATTTTAAACTACAAAATATTTTGCAAAGATATTTTATCTATAATAAATATAACTTCTGGTCTTTATAACTGATAAGTTTTATTATGACCAGTGCCGCAATCAGTAATCACCTTTGTGGGGCGAACTGCGCGAGTCCGTAGAAAGTGGGCGTTATAAAATTAATTTAGGGGCTTTTTTGTACTTTTGTAAATTGATTGGAATAGTATAATACATAATATATTTTGCCATGTGATATAAAAATTCTTATGGCTGTAAATCTACTTACGAGTTATAACACATTTACACTCACAAAACTACCCAACTTTGAGGGGCTATATCCCATCAACGGATTGACAAAAAATGAAAATTTAAACGTGATAATTCATAAAAAAAAAAATGGCGTTTTTAATTTATGCAATTTGAAGTATAGGTTGTCATTTGAAAATCAAAAGTTGATGGTGGTTTACTTAATAAATATAAGAGTGAAATAATAAAGAGTTCTACAATTCTAGAACAATGTAAATTTGAAATTTTGAAAAAAAAAAAATTGAAAAAAGTCAATACTGAGCTAGTGTTGTTTGATAAAAAAAATCACCCTGTATAATGGTATAACAATATAAACATACAAATAATTGAAATGGATGATAGACTCTATTAACAGCAATTATTAATTTCAGATCCATTTATTTAATGAGACTATGATATAACGTAAAACTGAGTTATCTGGTAGGCAGCGCTAAGGTTGATACATTTTTAATGAATGTACGAGATTGTCGTTTTCTATGGACATTGGGAATTTATATGAAGTTGTATTTTTTAGGTATATTTAATATTTTGATTCTTATTATGATCCATACGGCATCGATTTCCGACAATATAAAATGTTGTATTTAAAATACATAGTTATAACAATTATAAATATAATTAACATTGTTTTAACAATTATTTATATAAACCATATATATTTTTATCTATTGGTTTTGTATTAGGCTATTCATTTAAATTTTTATTTAAATTAATATCGGAAGATTACTGGGACTTACTGAGAAAAACTCGTGTGCAGGCCCATGGAGTTATTTTAGATTACAAATAATTCTTATTGTTTTAAGGTACATGTTACATTTTTAAAGACAAATAAGGAGTTTTTCATAAATAATTTCAGTAACTATGACAAGCGTTAAATTAGTATTTTACATATAATTTTAAGTTTTACACACATATTCATATCGTAGCCATATCGTTAGGTAATAGTTCTGATGTCTTTGAAAGGAAATATTTCACGTAATGCTTTCATTATGTATATCATTTTTTTTAGTTTATTTGTGACGGATATAATTTGGTTTATCCATTTCATATCAGAGCACATTTTTATGCCTAAATACTTACAGTTTTGGACAATACTAACCAAGTTATAATCACAGCTTTCCAATGTATTACAGTTGGATTCGTGGATTTTTATACTTTTTATATTTAAAATTAATTAATTGTGTAATAACTTTTTATCATAAAATAAAACAAATTTAAACGCTTTAATTTAGAAATCGTATTTAAAAAAAAAGGGTTGCTCGTTATGTAACTTTACTAAACTCGATAATGCCCAATATTAGAATTTTGCATCAGTTTCTCTGCAAAGGTTGATTATTCCATAAAACTATGCATAGTCAATAGAGTGTAATTTTAATTACGTTCATAATATTACTCAAACAAAATGTAAATAGATAAAAAAAGAAAACTCGAAAATCGCAATTGATTATCGAGTAGATCGTTATATACGTGTGAATTATCAATATGCGTAAGGAAAATTATTCTGCGTAAAGAAGATAGTTAGCATATCTTCTTAAAAATATTTAAGTAATTTAGAAAATTATTACCTAATTATTATTTAAATTATTTAAGAAAAATCAAACATGATGTACAGAATACATTTTTACCTAATTATTAGTTATAGATTTTATGAACCTACCTTCTGTATGCTTATGCAGCTTGTGGTGGAGATAGAGAATTATGATTACTATTAAATACTATAATGAAATCAAAACATAAAAGGAAATATAATATACACAAGTAAATAACAAAATAACAGTATACAATAACTACTAAAAATCAATGATAAATTAAATGAATAATAAAATTGCAATACATTTTTTATTTAAATTATATTTTACAAAAACAATTGATAACAATAAATTGAAAAAGAAAACAAGTACCATAGCCTAAATGGCATACAACACAATTTAATGGCATGGTTGATATAAATGCACATCATTCTCTAATTTCAAAAAAAAAAATAATTACTTCATGTATTATTATGTGGCTATCTATGTTTAACTGTAAAGTATTTATTGAATATATATTTTTTTTAATGTTCATGTATCTTATTTAAAATTCAAACAAAAGTATTATATATATATTTTTAAACATTGATGCATCAAAATCCAAATTTGAATGAGTAGCTTCTAAGTTGTTTAACTATTTCATAATGTATAGCTGTTTTTCTTAACATAAATTATGATTTTGTCAAATTTAATTCACTCAAACTAAATTAATTTATTTTATTTGTATATAAACCATCAATTTATTATTATGTATTTTTTTATAAATAAAGTCTTTAGTATTATTATTTTTAAGGACTCAGTATAACAATTATGATAAATGAAAAACTTTCGTTCGCATTTTGAGATATCTTCACTAAATAAATTTACAGTAAAATAGGGTTGGAGTGTTATAATTTGAAGTAAAAAAAATGTGTACTGCCACAGAATACATCTTAAGTAATATGAAAAATGTAAAGAATTTGATAGTACCTATAGTCTTTATATGTATTTGAAAATTAAGAAGATAAAAATAAGGGTAAGTAGGCTTGATGAACACTGAATCATTACATATTATATAATGTTATAATATATGAATATTTTAATTTGTATATTTTAATAATAACTGTACCTTAAATTTATATGCACATCGTATATTTTGTTTTGTATTTATTTCAGTAAGTAAATAACGGATCAACAATTACCTAAACTACATAGTAATAAACCAAAATAGAAAACGTATTATTCATGAGAAAATTATATGTTTAAAACATTTTCGTTTTCTTAACAAATTCTGTGGGTAAAATTTAATTTAATAAATGGACATGAATTTCATTAAAGGTAATAGTTTTAAGGACGCGATAATTTGTGTCTATTTTCTAGAGTTTCCAATGATGGTACCAAATAAAAACATCAATAAAAATGGAGTGCAAATCTACAAATAGAGTATGCTGCAATACTATATCGTATAATTTATATTTCTACGGAGGTGGGACTCGGCTATATATCACAATCTAAAAAATCAAGTTTGGAATAAAACAATGACTATATTTTGTTAGGGATTGAAGATAAAAATGTAAAACTAAAAAAAAAATAAAAAAAAATCCTGATATACACAATAAACATAATATATTTTACATAAATGCACTTATATTTATTTATAAAAATGTGTTTGTATATATATTACACACGTCTCACGAAAGGCAGTGTAATAAATATTGGTCATTTGATTTACATAGATTGCCTTCATATACTAGTTCAGTTGTTCTCATCATGCTTTCCATGTCTTATAAATATTATGAACATCGGAACTCTGTAAAATCATAATAAAAATATTTATTTTGTTCTACGTTTCAATAAAAATTAAAGCTATAATTTATAAGGAAATACTCGATTTTTAAGTTCTTAAAAGTTTAAAATATAACTATAATATCCTTTAAAAAATATTAAAATATTCTCTTAATATTCTATTACTAATTAGTACATATATACAATATACATGTATACATATATCTCTGTATAGTACTATAGTATATACATAGAATATAGTTTTTTTACTTAAACTAATTTAAAAAGCTATGCACAAGTTATAATAAAAATCATAATTACATATATATAAATATTATCATGGTCTACATTCATTTTAATGCATTTATTATTTATAATATTTATATTTACTACTTATAAACATCATATACATATATATGTATGTATATCATAATATGATAAGGTTAGGTTAGGTATAATATTATAATAATATTATGCTTAAACTTAAAAATATTTATTTATATTTTAATACGATATATATATTATAATTAATAAGTTGGCTACATTTTTTACCTCTGTTTATCTGTATATTGTAGTCGTTGAGTTTTAATTTAATCTGATTTTCACACTCTCTTGACTAGTTTTTCATAATATTTATGATAATTTACTCAAAAACGTGAAAAATCTGTCAATTACCACAAATTTTTATAGTCATTATTTATTAGTAATCAATAAAATAACTAATGAAGTATTGTAATTTCTAATAATTACAAAAACATATTTGGAAATTACAAGATGGATTTTTGATATAGATACTCTTTGATTGTATTTTATCGTATTCTATTTCAGTTATTATCATAGTAAGTATAGTATCGTTTCGTATCCAAAATTGTTTGAATTCAACTCACTTTTTTTTTTTTTTTTACAAAAGTGTACGTGTTAACTTTTATTTTTAAAAAATAATATTATTGAGTTTAATAATATGGACTAATACAAACCATATCTAGCCAGTATTTGAATATCAAATTTCAATTTAAATATGCGTAATTAATTAACAAATTATATTTATTATAACATAATATGTATTATTATTTATTGTATCTAGTACACTCGTAATACATATGAAGATAAAGTAAACGTTAATTTTTTTGCAATGCTAAAAAGTAATTAATAATAATTTATTATTCTATATTATACATTACGACCATAGACATTCACTAAACACAAGAACCGTTCTTGAGACTACAAACAACTTTTTTTAAATTAATATGGAAGGTCTGATAAGCTAGATACAGAAAGAAAATGGGCTTAGTAGATTATTATTAGAAATACGTTTTTATTAATTAAAGAATATGTACATAATGAAATAAAAGTAATTTTATATTATTCAAACTATATTCAAAACATCACTATTAATTATACAAAAATAAATTACTTATTAATAGCTTATTTAAATTATTGAGTTTGCAAACATATAATTTTGGTTAAAAATAATATATGAAATTATGATTGACGTTAAATACAATAGTAATTAATATTTCATACATTTTAAACTGTAATACTATCATATTTAATATTTTAAATTATATTTAACAAATTAAACCTGTATTACCTATTAACTGCTTTTTTTTTTTAATTTCTTTCTAACATTGTTAACTTAATTACAATACATTTACGTTACATGTATAATGTATATTGTATAAACGTATTTATTATATACTTTTAATTAATCATTATATTTGTTTTATAGTAATATTCAAGGATTTTTGTTTAAAATATTTCACATTTTCCATTAATAACATTTATTATTTCATTTTTACACACTGAAAGTCATAAATTAATAAATTGTATTAAATGTTACAAATCA
Source organism: Aphis craccivora (assembly GCA_009835225.1). Lineage (NCBI taxonomy): Eukaryota > Metazoa > Arthropoda > Insecta > Hemiptera > Aphididae > Aphis > Aphis craccivora. Next base: position 28,877 of record VUJU01002504.1, read on the forward strand.
ATTTTCAAACTCAGTAGCTAAGTTCGGTCAGAAAACAAGGAACATTAATAGAATTAGACAGTAATTTTGATAATAATTGATGGTTAGTCGTAAGATGAGACTACATAAATTTAGCACTTGGCTTACTGATATCTAGTCATGGAGCGGACACGGTATTTTAAGAATGAAAAAGCTCCACAAAAAGATTTTTTCTGAACACGTTCATTCATAAGACAGTCATAAGAGTTATACGGTTAACAAATTATGAAACCATATTTAAGCATTGATCTGATGAAGAAGCAATGGATAATTTTTTAAGAGAGATACCTATAATACGTTTAAATTGACACAAAATCATTTATACAACGCAAAGCATTTTCAATGCCTTGCAAAAATAATATATTTGACATGCAGGCTAGGACTGAAATTATACCTCAAGCGAAATCCAATACCACATGAACAAAAACATCAATGCGCGTGGAGAAAAGTAAATCCATATATTATGATACAAACGAAATAAGGTTGGTTAAAGCTGTTTGAAAATTATTATCATAAATATTCAAATACAAAAAAAAATTATTAGTGTTTAGTGTTATTTATGAAAACTGTTTTATTTTGCATTTTGTTTTTTTTTTTTTTACTATATGAAATATTACAATCTCCAATATATTGAAACTAAAAATGTGATGTTCTAAAAATAATATGTATCCTTATTATTTACAATCAGTATCTTATTAGGCTATTCAACTTTATAGGCTGGCCATTGACCAGTATAATACTATTTTGACTATGATAACTTTGTGTTATCATCTTAATTCGTATTTCAATGTTTCAATGACTTATTATAATTAACTTGACATTTTGAAGGGAAAGGAAACACCCCATGTTTTCAATGCATAGCTACACATTCTATTACCTATGTATTTGAAATTAAATTTAATAAACGATGGCTTATTGAGATATTAATTAAATTCAAAAACGATCGATAAGTATTTAGAAACGACTATGCAAATGCAAAATAATAAAATCACCATGGTTTGATAAATTAAATTTGGAATTTCAATATTTAGTAAAATAATCACCAATAATTTATTATAATTATCATTTAAGAAGTTTTAATTAAATATTTGTTAATTTTTCATTAAGAAGTTATCGATGGCTATATTAAGAATACCTACGTATATATACGTCAAAATTTCAGTCAGTCAGCTTTTGTTCTGTTTACAAATGAATGACTTCATATCGCAGTCTTTGAAAGCGAGCAGTATTAATATTGCCTTTTGATTTTGATAGATTATAATTTATAATAATATATTACTGTAATAATAACGGTGAAATAAAATAAAAACACAAAATCATCCATAATATTATATTTAATAATATTCCTAACATTACGTGAAGACAACAACTGATACAAATACTGTATTTCATTATTAATCGATTGAGCTGTTGTATACTTTTAAAAAATAACTAAGCTAAAAATATAGGCTCATCATATCGTAATTATAATTTAATAAAATATCTGTGATCATGTAAAACTATATATTAGTTCAAAGAATTTAGAACCCACCCTTTAGTATGAAATCAATACCATCCATTAATTAAGAAAATTCTAAATACCTACTCAACTAACTATAGATACCTACCAAAAAACAATAAACAATGACTATCATACTTATTTCAATATCACTAAAATGTAATATTATTATTAAGGTGTATTATTATGTAATATATATATTTGTAATAGGTGATGGTAATCGAACAATTCTTCTATAGAAATACGTTTCAGGACTATCTGAATGCTTTAAGCTATGGTTAATACAAGTTAGGTACCTACTGTGCTGTCTATATGTTTTTACACATTCAAACTTACAACATATTTTAACATAATTTAATTATATTACATATTTTTGTAAAATATTCTCCTTTATTGAAAAATTATCGTTGTCACTGTTAAATCCAGTTAAAAATATACTGCGCTAGTCGTGTGTTGCTAGACTATCAATCTATGCGCCACGCTATTCAGTTAATTGTATTCATTATTTTCTAAGACGATTATTTATAATGCTAATATTAAAAAACAATGTGACGATTATGCCCTAGATGTCAAAGTTAAATTCCGTGTTTAATAATAATAACACAAATATAAAAACTACATTGAGTGATTAATTTAACATAAAACAAAAATTTAAAAATCTAATAGTATTTTTAAAATATACCATTTTTACATGATATAAAGTCATAAACATGTATTTTTGGTTCCTCATAATAATATTTTTTGGAGTACTTTGGTGTATAAAAACCAAATTTTAAATGAGCAGTTTATGAATTATGACTTATGAGTATTCAAAGTTTTGATGAACTGAGTGGTAACCGAATATTCTCTATAGAAAATTTGTTTAATACTCTGTTGTATAAATGTTAAATACTTGCAACTAATAATTAACTGACTCAACGTTTAATTTAAAAAATAAAAGATAAAAGATAAAAGTACACCAGAAATGTTTTATTTTAGTGAATGAAATTAAAATTGTAACTGTCATTTAAAACGTAAAAACCTAGAAAAATTGATTTTTTTTTTTAAATTTAATTTTGCAATGAGTTAAAATTATGCTAAAGAAAATTTTTACTCCGTAAATAAATAGGACGATATAATGATAATCAGGCAGCCAAAATAATAGCTGTTATATTTTAGTTCCCAGATCAGCAATTGAGATAAATGTAACATTTCAGCTGAATAAATCTCAATAGCATGACAACCGTGTTCAGAATGATCTTTTTTAGACAAATCTAGTACTTACTGTTTTATTGATTCGTAAGTTTTTTCTAATAATAAGTGTAGTATCCGAAAAGGTTTTTTCAAAAATATTTTAAGACTTTAAGACATAAAGAATAACTTTTAATAATCTCAAATCATTATTTTTTTTTTAAATTTTTTGATTTAGAAAATTAAAAAATCCATTTTGTATGTAGTCTTGTAGTGCAAAACGCAAAATTGATGACTTTTGTTTTGAACAAGACTACGGGACATTTTTAAAATATGTATTTATAGTATGACCAATTGTATATTGTATTTAGTATTTATTGATCAGAGTTTTTCCAAAGTAATTTTATATCTTGTGTCTACAATCTACATACAATTTATACATATACTATCTGTTTATAATTTTTAATTACAAAATTGTACATGTAATCAACAAATTACTAAAAATATATTACTACATCTTAATAATAAACCAAGACAATTTTTATTCATATTAATACAATTTTATATTCTTCAACTCATATTTAATGAATATTTTCAACAACAGCCTTTAATCATGATCTGACTATATAAAAACCATAATTAAAAAAAAATAATATCATTCATCAATTTATTAGAATGAATTAAAATTATAAAGTTTCATTATTTCTATTGAATAAATAGTTTTGTTCTATTGTTTTATAATTTTACTCTTAAAAATATAGGTTTAGCAATGTATTTTACATTAATTCATTAAAATAAAATATTTTCCAAAGTATTTTTCTCGTCCTCGGATATCGTAAAAGAACTTTTCAGTACTTTGGAGTAGGTTTAACTAGGGGTTATAGTACCTAAGTGTTTAATTAATTAAATTATAATATCTCTAGAACTTTGCCACTTGGTCGTTTTTTGCTACTTAGTCCTTTTAAAATGGTTTTTTAGGATATAGATTAATAGTAGGTTTTTTTTACTGCGTGGTTGGATAATCATACTATAATTTTAAATGATACTTTGAATTTTTAGTAGTGTGTAGTTTACTTGCTAATTTAGTAACGTTAGGAATGTGAAGATAGATGTGTGGGGGGTGCTTTGAAACGAACGGAGTTGAATTATTCTGAGTCTAGAGAGTTTTCATTGTTTTTTACTTAAATTTTTTCTTTGTGTTAGTTTATCTGGCGAAATTCCAAATATGAACATTTAACCGAATCCGAAATAAATTATAAATATTACTATGGTACTCATCTGTGATAAATTTATCAATTTGCATGCCAACAATCTCAACAAATGTCTACAAATACGTTGTAGATTAGTAATTCAGAACAATATTAAGTAGTTTGTATATTTAATACTTTGGATTTTTCATTTCACTTTTAATTTCATTTCACTAGTTTTTAAATACATATAGGTAATCTAATTTATTTTAAAATGCTTAAAAATACACATTTTAATTAATAAGCTTAAAAGCACCTACGTCAGTAGATAAATGCAGCATTTTTATTTATGTATTTTATCACTTGGAATTTCGGTAATTATTACCACTTCTTAAGTATTTTTAACAAAATTATTTCTTATGAGTATCTAAGAAATATAATTAGCTTATATTTTATTATTCAAAATATATTAATTTTTTGTATAACATTTATTTTCTTGTTTCATTTGCTAAAAATTTATTCATATCAAATTAGTAGATAAAAAGATGAAAAAAAAACCATCGTCTTATTGTTCAAGATAATAATTTACCGTACCTACATAATCATCACTATAAAATTACAAACCATCATAAAATGTTATTACGAGTAAGTTGTAGTAGCCAACTTCAGTATGCACTGATATAATATTAAATAATTATAAAACTAAAAAAAATTAAAACCGTTTGTTATGATAGGTCAGATTTGATTGGTTATTCTTATAACCTCTTGTGCATATATTTAGAATAATCAGTTGATTTAGGTGCACATTGGTATACATTGTAAAACTTCTTGGTAGGTACTATGCTACACGAACGTGCTCGTATGTTATGCTTTTTAACAATCCGATCCATCAATAAGTTTTCCATGGAAATGGCGGTTATAATAAAAAAACAATATTTTTTTTAATTTTCACAGATTTTAGTGAATACCTATGGTATATTATAATAATTAATTAATATTAATATTAATTATGGTATATTATATTATAATATTATATATTACTGACAATAATAATAGATACGTTTTTTTATTATTTTATTATTTATTATTATTTATTATTTTATGCATAATACTATAATAGTTTTACTAAAATCATTAAAATTCTAATTTTTTTTTTTGTTTACATACCTATTCAAGTTAACATTTGGATTTTACATGTCTTAAAAATTTAACACAGTTTGAACAATTTAGTAAAACTTTTTGGTTATTGATTTAACAAAATAAATTAAAATAAAATAAATACTGATTTATAAATACATTTTTAAATAGATAATATATTTTGAATTTTGATGCTTTTAAAAGAGACGGAAATAAGTCTATAGGTACATAGAACTATTAATCACGGTGATATGCGATTGCTATCTATAGATTTTTGTCTTGGAATATGATGAAAATGATACCTACATAATATGGACAACTACTTGCCAAGTCACAGTGGTTTTGAGTATTAAATATTATTATTGGATAACTTATTGTTCGATTTTTTGGTAACTAAAAGCTACAATATTTATAAATATGGGTATATATAATAAAATACATATTTATATTTATATTCATAAATATATGTATTTTAATCTATACTATAAAAAATCTAATATTAATGTATATTTTAAAATGCGTCGTATATAATTGATATTCTTGTCCCTGGTTATAATCGCTAATGGATACAGATGCTGCTGTTTTATCTTTAAGGAAAAAATAAATACTATATAAATAATTATTTCAACGATTAAAATATCAGTTTGTCCATACTGTAACAATGTAACACTGTGTGATTATTTCGACAGTGACCACTCATAATGTCAGATACCTAATACGAACGTTTTTGAAAACAATTTTTAATTAACTACTTGAATATTTTAATTTATAATGAACAAAATATTTTTTATCGTTGTTTTTTATTTTTTTACTACAATTCATTTTTAATTACATAATTTTTAAAACAGAATATTGATACATTGAAATTGAATTTTGAATATAATATTTATCATTATCACTATAATATTAAAGTTCTGTTTCGAAATATAATGATATTATTGATATTGTACTATGCTGTTATTTGAAGAAGTAAACATTTATGTAGTAATCATAACAATTCAAATTAGTAAAATTTAAAAAATTCTTTGGAAAGAATTCGAACAATATGAAATAATTTTTTCAAAAACTATAATACTTTTCGTAACAATCAATATTTGTTGTTCAACGCGCAGTACTATGTACAAAGTATTTATTATTTTTTAATGATATTCGTGAATAACAATGAATTATCATTAAAACGATGTATGCGTGATGTACCTATACTAACCACCTGATTGAGAAAAAAGCGATGATATCAAATTTATTTGAAAACTAGGTATTCATGTATAATATTTGGGTATCCCAGCAGATGTTGAATTATCGACTTCACTCTCATTCGTACCCCGCCGAATCTTGAAATATCCTCCATCTCCCCATGTACTGTTCCATGAACTCATCATAAACCAATACGGCACGTTTTTTTCGATTCCCCATCCGATGCACTTTACGGAATGGCCTCCTAAATATGTGGCGTAAGGCGATACCGAGTAAACACCTACAACCAATTGACATCATAGTCATAGGTATTATAAGTATAGACACTTGGCATAGGCGTGCGCATATTGAGCAGAGTATACACAAGGGTCTATAGACTTAAAATGTTTGATTAATTTACATATATAAATATGAATATATATATACACATGAATTTATTGATAAAATTATAAAATGTCAGTATGTTTAACAAACGCAATGCAATTATCAGTAATATATTATTATATTTTATAAATATAATGGTAACCTTGATTTTATTCTTGTTTAAAATACCTATTTACTTTATTACATTTACATTTAATCAATTAAGTAGTACTTTACTGTGTAATTGCATAAGACTATAAACGAATTCTAATATGCATGAATTCTATGTACCATATACAAGCTTAAACTCAGTTGGTATACGTACCAGTTATTATTAATTTAATTTATTGTAACTATGCAACTGTAATTGGTTTAACTGAAAAAATAAACACAAATTACAGAAAAAAAACCGACAACACTAATTATACAACAGAATGGTACCCACTTTCCTGAATGACTTTTTTGTAACTAGTATGTTATGGAAAATTTCTTCTTATTAGTCTTTATTATTTATTAATTAACTATATTGATATATTACAATTTAAAATAATTGTCAATAACATATTAGTATTGAAAACGATTTGATAATTTAAGATAAATTATTATTGTTTTGGTAATGATAATATATTTTTACACCAATTCCAAATATTTCCAAGTATAAAGAAAATTATTTAAAACACACATTAGACATACTGCAAACCATATAAATGCTTAAAATTTTCTCAGATAATTTTTGAAATATACTTTAAATATTTAAAAAAGCATTTGAATACTCTAAAATGCTTTAATTTTATAAACACTTTACACCACAAGGTATACTTAGACTAATTATAGGTTGAACAATTCACTTTATATTTATTATTATT
>VUJU01002505.1:0-36303 GCA_009835225.1 Aphis craccivora
TATATAAAAAAATCATGGCTATTATCGATTATAAAAAAAAAAAAAAAACGTGATCGGTTTCAAGACACATTTTTGTACCGATGGTGATGAAACAGCAATAATGTGCACCACACATCGACAGACGAAATTAGTTATAACAATCGGTAGATATATTAATAAACGATTTTATAGACACATTTAATATTTATGTACGAACATTATAATAGTATACATATGTTTATTGCGTTTAACCGACGACCAGTAAAATACGTGACCGTGTAGCCGCGCGACATGTCGTAGGTGCCTATACGAAATCGACAAATTGTGTCTTATTACCGTGTGGACACAAATAATTATAATAATGCACATTGCATTATTTGTAATCAAAGCTACAGAGATTACGCTTCGCGCGGCGGCGACACGACACTTTTACTTTTCCGCTGACAAAAAAACATCAGTTCAAAACCGTCGCGGTATTAATCGGGGAGGGATGGGTGGTGGTTGGTCGCGGGCTCCAGCGGGAGACGACGAAAAATTCAAATTTCTTACATGCACGTCTTACGCGCGACACTCGCTCACATATTAATATAATAATGATATTCACTATGATATTATAAACGATAGTCGAATTCTTCATGGTCTACACGGCGGCGTAGTGCGTGTCGCAATATAGTCACAATGCGTATTTGTGCATGTAAACACGCCATATCATAATATCATTACGATCGCATAGGTAATAATAATAAAATGATATGTGTAGGTACCTGAGATATGAAAATTAATAGCAAGAATGGAACGGATAACGAGTGTCGTGTGTACGCGAGCAGCGCTGTGGCGCGTATGTGCGGCCGGCGAGTAATAATATAATAATTATTAGAGCGAAACGTCTTTGCGGGGAATGGACGAATCATCGGATAGCATAATATCAAACAAATCGTAACAATAATAATAATAACATGTGCAGTATGCGGCGCGCGTGTAATAACGAAAATAAAATAATAAAAATAGACATTATATAGATACACGTCCGTTCGACCTTAACCTTTTGCCGGCGCTTGGGCAACGGCCGTGGAATGAAAAATGATATATAGCAACGAAGATCTATATTGTAGCTATCGTGGTTGTACGCGCAGTCGGTGTGTTTCGCAACTCGATTATTTGTTTTTACGTTTTTTTTACGAAAATAAAATCACGTAATCCAGTTCTATATACATTAATAGGTATACTGCTCCCGAGGAAATTTGCCAATACCCGTATTACATATATTGTGCTGCGTTCAGGTATAATAATATTATGATTGTGTATACGCACGACATCCTCTTCGATCGCGGACAGATTATCACTATACGACGTATATTATTTACGCATATACAGCTGGTACCGCAGCGGAGTACTGCAGAGAAATTCTTCGCGTACATAACAATATTATCGTCGTCGTAGTACATACTATTATTACCTAGGTATATACTTCGTATATAATATGCGTACATTGATTGTTGATTAAAGAAAACGAAAAAGCATGATAGGTATTACACATGGCGCGTATTCAACTCGCACGTAATACGTATACGTTCGCGTGCAATTGTAATATAGGTAAGGTATAGTATTTAATCGGACACACGAAAACACACTATGATTTCAAATATATTCACGAATTATAACTGAAATATATTTTATTAAATTGTTTAAATTTACCGTACAAAGATGATATATAGTGCATTGCGATAGGTGTGATTACTCTGACGATGCTCGTGGATCCGGACCGCGATGCTCAACACACGATGACTCACTCGTGTGTTGGATTCAGATACAGTTTTCGCATACTCGGTCTAAAAATCCAAAAACGGTGTTTATTATACTTCTGTAGATTGCAGAAACTTTACGATAAGTCTTATTGATTTATATGCATACGCATAATATACACTTTATGTCTTTATGCCCTCCTAAGTTTTAGAACAATTAAAAAACGCTTTCTGTTTTTTGAAAACGAAACATTTAAGACGTAATCATAATTAAAGTTATATTTATACCAAGGTTGCTGTAAAAATATGACTAAGTACTACTTAAGTTTTTACTAAGTACACAGCGTCGACACACCAAATTTATGAGGCGTCCTAGGTAAGTTTCTTCTGTGTAGCAAATTATCAGTCCTTCTTCCTCCATAAAGCAAAATTCTAGTTTCGCACTCAATATACGATAAGTACTCACCCACTTCAACTCACATAATATATTTGGTATTATATATTATACACTACCAATTTAAATTACAAATCGCTAATATATTATATATTTTAAAATCAATTATTAAAAATTTTGAATTTTTGTTACAATTTTATAAACTGTATTATATAGTTTTATTATGTATTTATGTACCACATTATATGGTCACATTTAGTTTTTTAGTACAACTGTTTAAACTGAAAATTTTTAGAATTACAATTTACAACTGTACCATAAAAATATTCAGATAACGAAAACATTTTGAAGTCATATGCATATTTTAAGTGACATTATATTTGGATAAATTATTTTAATTTATAGTTTTCATAACGAGTCACATGTATTGAAGACTGAAGTGCACTATAAAATACTAGGACACTATTCGACACTATTCAAACATAATAATATGCACCTATATATTATTATTTATTATGTGTATTATAATTTATGACGTTAGTCTAATGGTTTCATAACATTGAAATATTCCCATGGAAATATAAAATACGAACGACTTATTATTACGTTTTAAGAGTGAATGTATATTTCTATAACGCGAATTATTTTTACGTATAATAATATATGACATAATTAAAACTTACGAAGATTCCGTAAAGTCACTTATTTATTTTAGGAATAGAGAATAATTATATTTTATTTTTAAAAAAAATTATAGTCATAACACATAATATACGTAATATTTTTTAAAGTTAATATGCGTGAATTGTAATTAATAGATACCTAGCCTAAATAAGTTACCTGAAACATAGTTTGTACTTATTAAAACATACATTGGGTCTGTTTATTTTTATTTGATGCGTGTGAATTAGAATTATACTTTTCCTAATATAAAGCTATTAAAGCTATTTTTACACCAGAATTATTCGTATTTTTATTGTTGTAAAATAAAAAAAAAAAATAAAAACATAATTATTTTACGATAATCAGTCATAGAGCTATCTATTTGATCTAATTTAATTTGTACATATATCACATAATATGTTTGACATTATAATTAATAGTGTCCTCTTCGTTGTGTGCAAGATTTAAAAAAATTATAATATTCTCAGAGGAAGTTTTAGGAATTCCGGATATTTAGAATTTCTTTTGTGTAGATATATGTAATTGTCTAGAAATATATTCTTATAGATATATTACCTATATTTTATGAGAAATATTCGAAATAAGAATTATCTTAAGATGTACCGTATGTGCAAAAGATTGAGACCTTCATTTAAAGTAATTTAATAATGCCCTTCAATTTGTTATAGATGATAAATTTCTATTTTTATACAAATGTAAATACAATACACTTCATACCTTGATATATATTAACTCAAAGACGATTTTTCTTTAAGAGCACAATAAAATTATGAAAATTGAATATTGACATGGGTATTAAGACGGCCTTGATATATAGAGAGCCTTTATCTTCTTTTGAAGACTTCATCATTGGTACTAACATGTTATTCAGAACATGAATTTATATTATGTATTATGTGTCACGGATATTATTTCCATTTAATAGACAATAAAGCGAATCATTTACTTAATATACAACATATAGATTACCATTATCAATTACTCAAAATTAGTCACATGTGTGATGATATTATACATGACACCATTGAAGTGTTGTATATTATAATTATAAATATCTACATTCTACAATTTATATTTTTAATTAATGATAAATAAATTACATTACTCAGTATAACAATTATTCATTGTTTATATAGCTTAAAACTATAAAGTATATAGGTATCAAACAGTTACGTAAAAAAATGTTCTTCTTTTGATAAAAATGTAAATATTTTATTTTTAATTATGTAAAAAATTGAAGTTTAAACCCATGAACATAAAATTTGAATCGTTAGTTAATGAAATTTATTAGAAAATTTATTAGATACTAATAGTAATATTATTATTTACTAGTGTAGAAAATAATATTTCTAAAATTTTGCAGTGATGCAAGTTTTAAGTTAACAAAGTAATATATAGGTACGTATCTATAGACTTACGGGATTTCGAACGAGAATAGTTTAATTTGCAGTAGAATATGGAATATTTACTTATTACAATTTACAACTCTTTCATCCCGTTTGAATTTTAAAAATGAAAATTTCTACTAGAAAGACGAAGAAAAAGTATTAAGCTTTTACGCAGAATACAAACACTCAATAATATCATGATATACTGGTATAGTGGAACTGTAAACAGTGTAAACACACATATAGTATGCAACTTGTATACTACAGACTACACGTTACTTGACCAACACTGACTAAGTATTTAGTCCAAGGTTCTTAAATATCATATATTTACCATAACACCGACAATAAAATAAATAACGTAAAATTAAATAAATAAAATAATAATAACCAAACAAAAACGATTATTGTGAGAGCAATTGTAGTGACGAGGGCCCCAGTGGTTGGTAAAAAAAAAAAGAAATAATATCATCGGCCTAAAACGACCGCGGACGCACGTGGATGGACAATTGACCAATGAGCGACTGGCGAGCGTGGGGACGCCCGATGCCTCCCTTTTAGTATAAATGCACCGTCCCGTTCGCTGTACAGATCATACTGAATCCAACAGTGTTCTAGAACAGTCACAGCTAGTTCTCAACGTTGCGTTTTATTTTTCAACAGTGTTTTATAACTACTCACCACTCAATTCAAAAATGGCATTCATACAGGTCAGTATAACATAACATTATATTTTAAGATTTTATGTAATGTATAAAAATAATAGCTGATCTCGGCGAATATCGCTAGGCTACTTATTCAATATTGTATCTAGCTGAATTGTATACAGTTCAATAGTTTGATTAAAATTGTATAATATGTGTGCTGTATTAAAAAAAAATTGCTAAGTTTATATACCTATATATTTTATCACAAATATAAAAAATAATAAATAGTTTATTTTAGTATAAATTCTATAGTTCGATAATACCATAGAAAAGTTTTTTTTCATATTTATACTTTTAAAATTTAATAATTTTATTCTAACTAAAATCTTTTCAATCCGTATGTTTTAAAAAAAGGCATTATAGCAACGTTTAATTTCATTTTTTATAACATATACTAATAAATGTAGTATTTCTTAAATCTGAAACGTTTATATAACGTTATAATATTAATAATATTAGTATGCCATGTCCAAATCGGTGGAAAAATTGCACTGTGCCTTTAAATAAAAAATTTTTAGATTCCAAAACTATCATAGATAGTGTTATAATGTGATAGAATTTATAAAAAGTATAAAATATAAAATACTAATATCTATCCACGGAGGTTGTGATTGGCTGTACGAGTGACTTTAACGTCCGTTCATATTTGAAGGAATGATTTATTATTTGGAATAATTCGAAATGTATTATAATATTCTCATTTACGCCATAGGAATAATATAAAACTTAGTTATTTTGTTTAAAATATTAGATATAATGAAAAAAACAATATTCAAATCTTCGTTGAAATATATATATATATTATAATGAATGATTGCGCAGTAACACGCAAAATTGTAAGTACATATATGACAAAATTGACGAATGCGATGTATTTCTGCATTAGTGTATACGTTTTTCCAATAATATATATATTCTTAAAACTTTAGTCGTCCTATTTAATGCGTGTATAATATGCATAGGTACGGTTATTACACAATTATATTATATCGTATCTGTACTATTCGAAGCGTTTTACGATCTCGCGCAGTATAATATTCATATATAAATAGCTAAAACCACACATATTATAACGTACATAATACAATACGCAATCATTAGTGAATTAAATTCGTAATCACGAGAAAAATATAATTTCGAGCGCATTGTTTGTACGCGACACTATATTAAGTATATATATATACCATATTTGTATATGTATATAGTTTTGGACTTTCTACACGAATTCTCACAGCACAGCGGTGTTACGCGCTCGTTGGGCGCAAGTCTATCCCACTGCGGCTTGCACATTTATAGATATAATATTACACACACCCACACACACACACATATATATATAACGTGTGACCATTGCAATAATATAATATAATATATACGTACGCGTCCGGTTTTCCGCGTGTTACAATTAATAAAAGATCATCGGCAGCGACGACTGGCGATTGCGCAACACGCGTTGACCGCGTTTTCTTGCGACTATATAACCCAATTATCGGATTCATTTTTCACGTCCATTGTGCGTGCTTGGCCGCCGTGCCATTGTCGTGCGCGCAAAAGAATAAAATAAAAAAATAATAATTACGTTCATAATGTATATATATTTTATATACGCGTGCAGCGCTGCGGAGTGCGCTTCTCGTCGTCGGCGGCGGCGCTAAATATCTACATGAATATATACATATTATCGTATCCTATAAAGTATTATACACACGCGGTCGTGATCACACCCGACTCGATAAATTCCGTATATATACATTTAAATATATATTATACATGTACACCGCGCGTAATGATGTGTATATACGCGATCCGATCATCGGGCACGATTCGACGCGAACGAGAGCTATAGGTTCGTCGTTCCTCGCTATACGTCGTTGTCGAGTCGAAAAAAAAAACGAACACGGGTGCATTTACTATAATAATAGATAATACGCTGCTGCAGTAGAAACGCAACAGGTACGTATACTGCAGATATAGATTGTATATATATATTATACATATTACACGTACCTCCGGCAACGGCTGGTGCAGAGTGGTGTATTTTTATATCGAGATGCACGATGTGAGCGGATTGCACGCCCTACGCTGCGGGCCTACAGGTATGGCGTTGGGGGTGGAAACAGCATCGAGCAATTTCGTTCCTAAATAACGCGTTGATTTCGTCAATATTTGCAGCTATTCCATATACGGTTGTTCGTTCAATGTATACGTAACGACGATATTATTGTTACGAACAAGGCCTGTGAAATATTATATTATATAGGAGCAATACATTACATAATATTATAATAACCTGAATATTATACATGCATTATGATACCTCCATGACGCTTTATGATATAGGTACACCCGCGTAAATATAATAAGACCGATGTGAGAAAAATAACGATGAAAAAAATAGAAAAACGACATTTTTTTTTCTGATAAATAACATCGAAATGTATTTGTATCTGTTTGGCAGTGCACACTCGCTGCTCTCCTGTTGCACGTAGCTTGCGGAAGCTACCTGGCTCACCGTGCTGCCGCTTACCACGGCGCTGCACCCGCTGCGATCGGTTACCACCACGGCGGCGCACCTGCTGGTTACCTTCATCATGGTTATGAAGAGGCACCATCCTACGACTACGCTGCGTATCCGGCTTACTCGTCTGCCAGCACCTACCAAGCCGACTACCCCAGCTACTCCTCAAAACCCGTTGATTACTACGTGAGTGATGCACATGCTATAATACATGACATAATATATTAATTTTTAATACATTTTACACGAATCATAAAATACATTATGATAATAGTGATAACGATCCTCATCGGCTAGGTTTAGGTTTACGCCACGGACACCAACTGCTTTTGTATAGCTTATTTCTATAAACAATTTTCAGACTAACATTGAAATTCTGATCACACCGATTACGTATTTGGTTTCAGTCAAAAAAATTATAATTGAATTTTGCTTTTCCTGAAAATTAAGCATTTGGTTCTTTCGACTATATGGACTTACGTTTAACTATGATTTACATATTCCTATACATTCATAAAAATCGATCATGTATCATAATCCTATTGTACTCGTACAATACGTTTACGCTCAGACTACTTATACCGCCTCTTTATCATTGGCCACCACCAAAAGTTAAGTCCATAAAAAGAAAAAAAAGATTGTGTCTTCATCTCCTCCTCCATTTACACTGGAATATTAGCATAATATGGTCATTTTATATAAACACATACAATATTATTGTGTCTTTTTTCTCGTGTCCTAAACTCGGAATGGCCACCACTATCGCACTGAATCGGTACTGCAGTCGCCACCCAAGTACTCGTTCAACTACGGCGTGAAGGACTACCACACCGGCGATGTCAAGGACCAATGGGAAGAGAGGGACGGTGATGTTGTCAAGGGTGAATACAGCTTGGTCGAACCTGACGGCACCACACGTAAAGTCACGTACACCGCCGATGACCACAACGGTTTCAACGCGGTCGTACACAAGTCCGGCACTGCCCATCACCCGACCCACGTCGCCCACGCACCAGTCTACCACCACGCTTACCGTCGTTAAGACCGATTTATACACACGAGTTGACCAAACATATTAAACCGTCGTTACCATACGTTTTATATAATTAGAAATTAATTTTTAAGCATTCGTTTCGTACAACGTTAATATAATATAGTATATTATATATATATATATATAGCATACGATATAATAGTAGTTTTTTTTTATCAAATCAAAAAAATATAAATGACACAGATGTCAATAAGAGGTATCTTTATAATACTATATTCATTTTTTTCTTTCGTTTCGTACACGGTATCTGTTACGCGCGGTACAATAAGAGTACGAAAATCTTAGTTCATTCTAATATCTCACTATATCGTGTCTCTTGGTGTCAACTTTACAAAACAAATAATCTGATTCTTTTTGTCTTCGCTCGTTACTTTTTGCTGAAATAAACATAACTCCAGTATAATTTTTATTACACATTTTTTACGCGCAAGAAATCGAGTGAACTATATTTATATATTATACGGTCCTTATTGCTTCGTCAATGATCTCTTTCGATATAATTATTATTACACTATAACCGGACCCGACGTACCTACTATAGGTCGTACACTTAATATAGTATATTGTTTGTTATGATACATATTATAATATACGTTTAGAATGAGGAAACATTTTTTTTACTTTAAAATCATTTTTCATTTGTTTTTTTACACGGTGTTTTTTTATTATTAATTGTCTACTATTTTATTATGTATTCAAATTTATTATTATTAATTTTTACACGCTTTCAAGAATTGTATACCAAATCTTGGGTATAATATTTCTCGATTGTAAAAAACGTTGTAGAAACATACTTGAAATATTTTTGTATACTTTTTACTTGACCATTTATTGTACTCTGTTTTGTATATACATTTTATAATTGCTCATAATAAATCTAATAAAACATTTATATTTACACATCTGTTTAATTTTATTGCGTTATTTCTTTATAACCATATCGTAGCGATACCACGGTAGCGACAACAACGATACCAACATAATATTTTATACCTCAATTAGGTATCTACATAATTATGCTAAGACGCAAACGACGAATATTACGTAACATGCAAATAAACAATACGTTAGAGAAATCAAAGAAATAAAAGCGATTAAATTAATGTTAGATATTTACTATATAAATCGGCCAAATTTCCACATCGTACGCGTGCCTATCATAAAGAAACGCAAGAACGACAATCGGATCGTTATTATATATGTATATTCAATTGAACAAAAAAAATAAATATACATATATTATACATTTTAACGATTGCAGTGAATAATATAATATAGGACATAGGTAATATTATATATATATATTGCTATAAATTAATAATTTTTTAGTCACATTTCGAAAATAAAAATATTATATATACGATTTATATTGAATAGAAAAATATAAGTTATAGACGGTTATAAACCCGGTACAACACACCGATATACGATAGTATGTGTGCGTACATATAAATCACATGAGCACACACAACGAACCCATACATATATATATATATATATTGTATATATTACATAAAAGCCTGGAAACAAAATATTATGTGGAATTATATATATCTACCTATCTATATATACGGTTAACCGAACTCGGCATCACACGGAATCGTGCGCGTTTTGTACATCGAATTCAGAATATTTGTATTTAAACGCGGTCTACCTCACAATATCTATACTATACGTACACACAATACGGCATATTATTTATTCTATTTATATAATATATATATATATATATAGATTATGCACCCGTATTATACACAGTTGCACACACACACACACACATACACAAAAGTAGATATTGCGAGTGTATAAATAAGGTACACTTCGGGATATGTGGGTATAGGTTAGTGACTGTATATTAATATAGCGATGCTGTGCCCACCGTCGGTATATTATATTATTTTCTTATCATTCTCGTCGTGTGACGGCGACCCTACAGTATAGGTACGACGGCGGCGAGTTATAACACATAATAATATTATATTATAAACAAATATATTTCGCAACGACCGGGACGGTTGTCACGAACGCGCACGGCGAAGAACGGACACGACACGATACGATAATAATAAACGATATTATATATTGTGATACGCGTTATAACGCTAGTCTGTCGACGATATAATATACGAATAGTGAAGGAAAGTAATGAATGTGTATTTTTCGCGTTTGTGTTGTGTTTTTACCCGAAAATTGAAAATGCTCGTTATACGCTAAGATGACGTTCGGACACGGTTTAGCGGGGGAGTGCGCCGTAATAAAAAAAGGTCAGTGTTACAATAAGAATGATAATTATTATTAAATGACGTCAGGTCAATCGTCGTGATAGACGATAGTCGGATACCGTGATACATTTACTGTGTACCTATATTGCCTATACGTCACGCCGTGTTCAAAACCGTGATAACATTGGAGTTATCGAAACATTAAGAGGATGACGTGCCATACCCGCATGGTATATGTTGTCTCCGTCTTACAAGTACGTGACATAGTAAATTACGCTCAGCAGATTGCGTGTAGCTCTGTTAGTTTAAAAATTAAAGTGAATCACTGACCTATTAAACAACTACTTGACGTTAAGAACATAATCTGTGTTCGTATGACGGTTTTATTATTTTTTTTACGATTGTTCAATATTTTAGCAAGTTATGCATATTATATGATATAGGGTAAATTAAAAATGCTTATTACTCACTTAAAAACTGAATAATCGTAAAAACTCTACATAAAAGCACAGATAATGTTCTGACCATCGAGTTTGATAATAGGTTGATTTACTCTAATTTTTAAACTAACGGAACTACATGTGATCTGCTGAGCGTAAATTTGCTGTGAAGCTACGCACTTGTAACACAAAGACAACGCGTGCAGGTATGCCATCCTCTTAACGTTGTCATTATATATACATATTAGGTATAATATTTATATGAGTGAAATTTTTCTATGAAACACGAAACTCTTAATCTCGGGGTCGTGCAGGGTTCGAGTCACACGTTGCAAGCCATTTGTAGTAAAGCGAAATAGACACGCTCGCGAAATATATAATTATATATGTATTTACCTTCTTTTCACTCATACAATGTGATCTACTATTCATATATATTACGCGTATGGTTTGGATATTACTACCCTCTTATATGTATAAGTGCACATATACAATTACACGCATATAAAATGCATGTAAGGATTTTATTATAATATAGTAAATTAACTTACCCTTATTTGATTGTCTGCAGGTATTCGACGAATGCGGTAATAAAAGATAGGTTTAATATTAATCAAAGACACAAGTATATTATAATATTATTTATATTAAGATAACACTTTTATTATTTGGAACACAAAAATACTATTTGGTGATAACTATTTAGCCCTTAAAGTATGACCGCTACCGAAGGCGCACGCAGGGAGAGTGTCGTCGTGTGCAAGAGCCCGATGGTTGATGGGTAGGACCTACCCATATACCTGGTATCGTTAGACCCGGTGAGATTGTTTATTTTAGATAAAGATCAAAGACATAACAAGTATAATATGATCAGGGATGTCCATAATCTTATAAATATCCATGAGATTGTATATACAGGGTGTATTTAATGTCGTTGTACGCGGGTTTTTTTTTAATGATTATGGATTAATAAGTTGGAATTTAAAAAAGAAAAGAAAAAGACCTATTACTTTATTTTAAACCGCCAATTTTCGTATATCAATTTTAATATTTTTAAGCAAACAGTTTTACCAACATCAAAATCAACTTTTTTGCAAATGGCAACAACTATATTTTAAAATGGATTTTTATAGTGTTTTTTTTTTTTTAAATTGATGTTAAAACCATAAATTTTGGTTCACTGCTATATTTACTATTGGCACCCTAAACGTCAATAAATTGGTTTAAATGTATTATATTTCTAGAGCTAAATAAATTTTTTTTAATACCTTTTAATGCAATTCTTCACTTTATTATAAACTTAAATTGAACATCTTATCAGACACAATTTTTTTTTTTTTTGGGGGGGAGGATAATTACCTACAAAACTGTTAAACGTATAATTCATAATACCTAAATCGATTAATTTAGATTTTTCTCCATAATCATCTTATTTATTTAAAAATTAAAATAGTTTAAATTCGGATACTTTATTAAGTAGATAATGATTATCAATTATCATAGTATTCAATTATTAATAATAATAACATCGGTAATCTTTAATTAACACAGGTTTACAGATACCTACCTACTAATAATTTTTTTTTTGTTTGACTGATAAGATTTTCAATTTAAGTTTATAAAAAGGTGTAGAATTGCATTAAAAGATAGTAAAAAAATTGTATTCAACTCTATAGAAGTACAATTCATTTAAATCAAATTACTAAAGTTCAGGGTCCCAGTAATAAATAGCATGTGCAAACAACATGTCTTTAAACATATATTTATTTACCAAAACTAACCTGAGTTAGGTAATATATATATTCTAATATACGGTATACAAGTACGCCTATTGGAATTTAAAAGTCTTACCAGCATTTCTCGACAAGGGAGTGGCGGTTGTTGATCGATTTCTACGCAGTGTATCGACGTTGGCCGCGTACGCGCGTGCGACCTCGTCCGTCCGACATGACACGTCAAGTGTTCTAAACACGCGAATGGCATACGATTTGGTAATCGAAGATACGTTGATATTGCGTTTTACTTTTTAGGATACTTGTCTTTTACGAAGTTAAGCGGACACACTGCAGGTTTAAGTCAGTCTATGGCTACGATTTGAGTGCGTTTACATATTTTTTCTTTTATTCGTACTGTATGTGTTAAATAAGCACGAAATATTGTTTTCTATGAAAGTTATAGTAAATACGAATTCGAGCATATATTACTATTTCAAGACCATATTGATCTTTTTCTGCTACTGAAATGTTCTAAACTTGTAACACGAAGAAAACAACGGATGACTTCGAAAAAATAAGAATCGAGATTTCACTGAAAACTGACTACTCGATAAAAACATAAAAGATAAATTTCAAAGTATCTAGTAGACTATATAGGTTACTATAAAATAGAAAAGAGTATTTATTTTATTCAGCAGCTATTCAAAGCATATTTATTCAATTTGATAAATTTTGTAGATAATAACATTTTAGTTTTAATAATAATACAATAAATATTGAATTTAATAAACTATAAATTATAATAAATAGCGGACAATTTCCCCCCAACTATTTTCGATGCGGACATTTTCCCCCCATTTTTTTTAAGTTATTATTTAATATTTAATAAAAAATTATTTTTTTCCAGTAAAATATAATTTTTTTTTTCATAAATAGAATCAATTATACTATAATTACCTATTATAGTAGATGTATATTTCTGATCAATTAACTACTTGAAATAATAAAATAATAGTAATGTTATACTTAAAAGATTGTCTAAATAAATAAGTAATAGTACTAGCATACTGTATTATTCGATAGTAACATTGAAATTTAAAATTGTATATAAAACCCAATCAATTGCTGGGCTATCAAAAACTATCTTATTATTTGATTTAGACTATTAATTTCATTAACCTCAATGATCCAGATATCGATGAACTATTGTTATACTTTGAAAGAACGTACGTCAATGGAACTTACAAGGGAACTACTACACAATCAAATGGTTTGTCATTATGGCGATCTTCACCAATATTTCCTCCTTATTTATGAAATGTACATAATGCTACAAAGAAAAACACAGGTAGAACAAATAATATAAGTGAAGGTTTCAATAACAGATTTAAAACTTTGGTAACAACTCAGCATCCAAATAATTGGATGTTCATTGAAGCACTACAAAATCAAATTCAATGGCAATTAATAAACTATTAAAAATTAAAACAGGTACGGTTTTTTTAACAAAAAAAAAATAAATATGAAAGACGATTACAAAATATGTGCTTAGATATAAAAAAGAATCAGAAATTAAATGTTTTTTACAAAACATATCATTTTTATGTCAAATTTTTTAGACTATATTTCATAAATATTTTTTATCCTTTTGTACTTATATATTTTTTTTTTACGTTTTATTATATTTATAAAAAAAAAAAAATGTAATTTATAGTATAAATTTATAAAGTTAATTGCAGTATAATTGATTATATTTATGAAAAAAAAATTTTAATTAAATATTAAATTTAAAATGAAAAATCGGAGGGGAAAATGTCCTCATCGGAACATTTTTCGGGGGAAAATGTCCTCATCGGAACATTTTTCGGGGGAAAATTGTCCAGTTACCAATTATAATCATATAAAAATTCAATTTTATGGTATACACCTTTTAAATATTATAAATAGGTTGTTTTTTCAAGAAATAACATAAAATAAGGCCATCGAATTAAGTAAAAAATATATTAACTTATGAATAAACTAATATCAATTCAAAATTTATTTTTTAGTAATATTATTTAAATGAACAAACTAGATCATCAAAGGTAGATATAATACATGATTTGTACATAAAATGTGGTTTAATACAAAATATTTCGAAAAAACATACAAATTAATTATCAATTAATGAATTCTGGTTAAATCTTCAACCAGTTTAATGACATCATCTAAAGTTAACTTTGTTTCTTTTGGAATTTTCTTGAAATCGTGATCGTAGGATCCCTGAAATATAAAAATGTATAACATTAGTTAGATCAACACATCAATCATATAAATATAATGAAAAAATGTGAATCCCATAAATCTAAAAATAAATATTAATGCTTAATTTTTTACTTTGAAATTTACTTTGTCTCAATATAGTAAACAATAGGTATACATACATATTTAATTTAATAAAATATTTGAAAATAAAAAATGTATTAATTTATCTTACTTCACTAAAGTAAAGTCCATGTTTCTAAATCTAACTAATTTATCTATATTGTTAGTCATACAATAAATTATAATTTATTTTAAATAATATGAAAACAAAATCAAATACAATTATTAAGCAACAGATAAACTAAAATCAAGTATTTTGATATTGAAGCACTCATTGATCAGAGAAAAGATTCAATTATCTAAATACAATATCAACTTTTTAAAATAAAAGCTTGGATTAAAATTATTATTGCATTTATGGTATTCTGTGATTGGCTATTGACTGCAAAGTATCATACATTTTTGAAAAGTCAAAAAAATTTATGAATAGTTATTGACAAATGCTCATACTAAGACAAAATAATAAATATTGCTATGAAATAGAATTAATTAAAAATATAATTATTTTTTCAAGGAAATAACAATTATACTATTTGTATTAAGCACTAACTAATAACTTTTATTATAATACCTGAAGTGAATTAACAACTGCTAACATATCTTTTTTTGATAAATCTAAAAAGCTTTCAATCAAATCTCCATCCACAAATGCTTCAGAAGGCTCAATCCTTGATTCAGTATGATAGCTTCGCCAAAGTTGATGTTTAATTTTTCCTACGCCTTTAACTACTGTTGCTAAACGTAATTCCAAATCTGTCAGAAACTCATACATTTTGGGAGTCAACTGCGTTACCAACCCTAATTAAATAATTAAAATATTACAATTATTCAATAAAAAAAAAAATTATGTTTGTTTAAAATATTTTCACATTACCTAGAGCTCCACTGCAAGTACCATAAAGAATACCTCCTTGAACTGATACATGAGTATCAGTGAAATGTTGCATTACTAATGATCCATGCCTAAACACATTTACTAGATCACCCAAGTGATATTGACCAATTTCTTGAAGTTGATGTCGGGCTTCATCACTTGCCAATGTGCTAAATCAATAAAATAAGATATTAACAATATCTAACAATAAATTATTAAGATACGTAATAAAAACAATAAATAACCTGTCTTTGTGTATAATAAATACGTTTTTATCATTATCTGCGCCTAAGAATACATCATCATCAATAATTTCTATGGCTGTTGACCATTTTGGATTGTAATCTCTAGCTATCTACACATAAAATGTTTAGAATATCATATTATGATATTTTATTATCATAAATTTAAATAACTTACTTCATCAAAACTACCTTCCATAGTTTTGTATTGTAACAATGTTAACGATCTCATTAAATCACCACAAACAATAAAATCTCCTTTAGTTTTCACAAATAGTGCTACAATATTATTGAAGTGACTGCACTCAAGTCTTAATTCTTTTTCAGCAGTCCATTCAAATAATCGAACCTATGAAAAAGAAGAACAATTAGATAAATCAGTGAATGTACATAAAGCATTTAATCTAAATTTTACAGATATTCGTTTGTTACTTATTTCATTATATATTACCCAACACCCTACATATAAAAAGTGTCAATTGATAAAAAAATAATCGATTACTAAGTTTAGAACGTTAAATGTATTTACTTATTTGTAAATTTATTTACACAATAAAATTAGTGACTTTTTAAATATTATTCATTCTATTACTTAATTTAATTTAAAAAGTTTTTTTGTTGCCCTTCATCTTGGCATGGAACTTTAGGTATTTGTTTAAAATGCATATTGAAACTCTTTTTCAATACAAATTAGACCCATAGTACATAGATTTAAAATACAAAATGTTTATATATTTCATCATTTTTGTAGGAATTTACATATTTTATGTTTAAGTACTTTTATATACATATTATTTCATAGATTCAAAAATATTTTTTTACAAGTTTAGTTTAACAAAAAATATTACATATATGATAACCAAAATTCTAAATTTTATACCACGTGACAAAATAAATTTATTTTTTAATGGCTATTTTAATATTGTTCCAAATGCACTTAACAATAGTGTTATATATTAATCTCTTTTATAATGAGAAATTGTAGTGACTATCGACTGACCTATATTACTTTACACCCACATTCGCGATGGCATAAATATTGTATCATAATATAAAGGGATCGTTTTCATTTTTTAGTTTTTATTTATTATTTTTCATGTACTTAATTTATGTTAATTGTATTTTCTTTAATAAATTGCAATTTTTGAATATTTTCCACATTTTTACTACATATTATTATGTTTTTATAACATATATGTATGCATATATTTGAGTACTTTTTAGTGCATAAAAATTAGAGCCTTGCTCATAACTTTGTTTTATTATTCAGCTAATAATATTGGCAATAATGACTATAAATTATTTGTTATTCCATCATCTATACATTAATATGTAAGCACTTTTTTTATCATACACTAATACACTAAGATACATAATAAGGAAGTAATATATACATTATTCAGTAGCTATCATTTATTGAACCCATTTTGGGACTAGAGTATTTTAGCATATTAACTAAATGAGTAAATAAGATGAAAAGTCTAATAAAAAGATATACAAATGCATCAAAAAAAAAAAAAAAATGTAAATTGATAACAATAAAAATTGAAAATAATAAATATATTTTTCATATATGTTGTTTTTCAATGAAATATAATTCAGAAAAAAAAATAAAAAATAAAATTTTAAAGTAGAGTCAAGAAAATAGTTATAATCATTAAATTATATATGATCAATAAAATGGAGTGAAAAAATATGGAAATGTGCCCTTAAAAGTACACATTGCTTCCACTAAGCACTAAATCCATACAGAACCATACACTCAATAATACAAAAATAATAGACAGAAGAACAGGGAAATATATTAAACCATCATATACTTTTTAAACTAATTCTCCTAATTATACGGGGGAAAACTATTTTTAACAATTTAAAATGAAGTACAGTTGAATAAAAAATGTATATGAAAGTCAATCCAATAATATAATTAATATAATGAATAAAAATCAAATAAAAAAGGCACTACATAAAATAGTTAGTGATCTTGATGATAATGTGTGTACCAAATAAAATTATAAAAAGTTAATACATCTAAATATAATATCATATATTATATTAATATGTACCTATAAAATGTAATGCTGATGTTAATTTTTATTTCTAAGTCTATTTTATCATGTTATGTTTATTTAATTATATCATATTTTATTTGTATAAGTATTTTACTTTAAACCAATTGTAATATTGTTTAATTACGTATACCTGATACGAGCTTATAGCTCAGTTGGTATATTTTTCAGCTATTGTTAATGTATTTTATTATAATTATTTAATTGAAATTGTTTTGGCTGAATAAATAAAGAAATAAAAACTAACCAGAAGACTCTAATAGACAATATTACTTTTCTATGAGTACATGTAAATCAAGACTACCCTATTTGAGTTCAATAAGAGCATTGAGTCTATTAGCATAAGTTTAGTAAGTTGCAGCTACTGTATATATCATAGAAAAATAATGTAGATTAGATTAGTATAAACATGATGAATTGACTGTTCTGTTTTGAAGGAAGTAAAATATGAAAACAGGAATATATTAGTATCATCTGTTCAGTAGATAAAACTAAAATAAAAGAAATGTACAAGCCAGTAGAATAATACAACATAAAAAAAATCAGTAACCTAACCATCAATTTATACAATACATAAATTTTTAATTGTTAATTTAAATTTGTTATTCAAATATGTATAGCATATACTCAAAAATTAAAATATTTGTAAATAATAGTAATATACGTTAATTTAGATTAATTTTACAATCAAAACAGTTTTGTGGTCAAATTTTGACCAATATAAAATAATAGTTAATAAAAAAAAAACTCACCGTACAATTAACTGCAGCTAAAAGTTTTCCGTTAAATTCAGCCATACCATAACATGCACCTTTTACTTCTTTCTCACTTATTTGTGTAAGTTTTGATGAAGAATCATCCCAATTAAATATAATTATGCGTCCCAATTTGGGATCTTGGTCTTCGGGGTTTACAACGGCAGTTCCCAATATATAATAAGTAGCTGGATCATCACCCAATTTTGCTGATATAATACTTAGTGCATATTCATTTGAATTTAACTGATGTGCATGCAATACTTAATTTTTGTTAAAAAATTATTAATTATTAATATCTTGTTTTCAGTAGTTTAATAATTTAAATAAATAAACTTACCCTCAAAGGTGTTTTGATCTATTATAAGCATATTATGAATTTCAACTTCAAGACCATATTCACTACCTCCAAGAGATAATGGTCCTTGATTACTATTAGCTATAGATGTACTATTTGGTAAACGACTGTTAATTGCACCAGAA
This sequence comes from Aphis craccivora, assembly GCA_009835225.1. Classification (NCBI taxonomy): domain Eukaryota; kingdom Metazoa; phylum Arthropoda; class Insecta; order Hemiptera; family Aphididae; genus Aphis; species Aphis craccivora. Next base: position 19,631 of record VUJU01002505.1, read on the forward strand.
GTATTCTGAGCAGTGGTACTAGCACTAGTTCTAGCAGGGACTAAATTTATTCCTTCATGAACATCTATTCTCATTGTTATTACACCAAATGACTAATATAATTTAAAAATTAAATTAATTAAATGTGTAATATTATATTATTTGTTTGTTAATCATACTTTGCTTGACTCTTGGTGTGCAATTCTTCTAGGTGCTTCTCCGAGAGGAACGGTACGAATATGTAGTTTTTGCATCTCATCAATAGTACCAATAATAATATTAGTATCAGTTGCCATAGCCAAACTTTAAATTGAAATAAAATAAAATAATTTTACATAAATATATTATTTTTTCAGTTAATTTACCTATCTGGATAACTTTTAGTATTAAGTGAACACATATGGTTAACTTTGCGCAGATTAACATTTGAGAAAATCAATTTATTATTTGATGAATATATTACAGTTGGGTGATCTGAACATGCAAATACACTTGTAGTATTAAGTGATTGGAATTTTCTGATTAAAGTAGGTTGGGTACCAAGATTGACCTAAAATAAAAATATTTATTTTTCTTAAATAACAGCGGAAAAGTTAATTTATTAATTAATCAAAACTACTTATACTAACCTTACGCTTATCACTTAATACCCCATTTTCAGGGTTCAAATGAAAATAACATAAGCTTCCATCTCCTAACGCACATAATAAATAGTCAATATTTTCAAATGTTACCATTAATATTGATCGAGGTATGATTTCTGTAAAATAAAATATTGTTAAAAAAAATTATTATATATTATATTAAATTTACCTTCGCCCAAAGGTTCTCGAACAAGTTCTACAAAATCAGGAAGTTGAAGTACTTTTACAGATATGTCCATCCATAAACCAACAGCAACCAAACTTATAGTTTTAGAAAATTGATCTTTAAACGAACAAACGTCAAGACAAGAAACTTCATGTTCTAATGTAATAAACCTTGTAAGTAAAATTAAAAAAAATTAATAATAAGTAATTAATATGATTTGCAACAATAAGATATATTAATGATTCATACCCATTTTGTGTGACTTTATCTGATCCAATTTCAATGTAATATAGGCTATTACCTGAGGCACAAACAGCTTGATGGCCATTACATGATACTACATTGATACTTTTATCATCAGGTACATTCCATTCACTCACTAAACATTTGCTTTCCAGACAAATCAATCTAACACTAGCAGATGTTATTTGGACCATTTTATTTTTCGATGTATTACCACAATAAAAAGTTTGTAATTCAGATTGAAAACCTTCTAAATCTATTTCTTCTACTTCTTCTCCATTGTATGCCAACACTCTGCTATGTCCAACAAAAGATAAAACTAATGTATCATCTAGAAGGCCATCAGTAGTAATGCGTAGAGGCCACATTCCTTTAATACCAACTAAATCAATAGTGGCCACCTCCTCAATTCCTATTCCATTGCGAATTATTCTAAGTGATCCTTCTTTATAAGCTCCTTAAATGAGAATAATTGAGGAAATTAAAAAAAAAAAAAAATGTTTTTGTTATCTAAGATTTACATACCTGAGCAAGTAACAACTTGTCCTTGGCCTTGTCGTTCTAAATCTATAACACACATATCAAGAATAGGTCCTAAATTCATATAAGAATCTAAAACAGTTATGTATGAACCAATTTGATCAGCGTTTTTATTAAGTTGTATAAGTTGAGAATCGCCCACTCGAGATGCAACATATATTATTCTGTTATCTAAATATGTAAGGGATTCAGGTATGCTGATATCTCCTGGAAAAGAGGTTTAAATTTAAAGGTTATAATTATTTAAATAGAATTATAAATTATTAAACAATTTACCCAATAAATCAACTTTTGGATCTTTGATTTTAAATGTACCATCTGGATTTTTTTCATAATTCAGTAATAACATAAATAAATGACCAGCCAAATCTCCAAGTAAATACCTTGTACCTTCTGAATCAATTCTAGCATAACATACTATTGTACTTTGCTACAAATATACATATAAAAAGTTATAAATATTATTCTTGAATGAACAAATTATATTTTACTTTTATGACAGGAGGAGAAATAGCAATAAAAAAGGAACCATTGTGATACAAAATTGATTCTCGACCAATAATAATGGCACCACAGAGAGGCTCAGGAACAGGAATAATCAATGAAGCTTCTGTTTCAACGTTTTCTTGTTTCCAAGGAGTCTGGTAATAATAATAAAAAAAATTAGTGAATTAATTAACAAATAAAAAAGATAATTTCAAGAAGCACCTTTACAAATTCTTTATCTTTTAGAGATATTTCTTTAGCTTTAATGTGGCGACCCATAGTATCCTGATGTATAATAATAATAGTTGGATTAGCACAACCATACAAAAAATCAATATCTTGTACTTCGACTTCTTCCATCCTAGAATCAAGTCAAGACATACACATTTCATGTAAATTTAAATATAATAATAGATAACTAATCACTTTATAGTTAAGAACAATAGCGTAGTCAGTAGATAGGCCTGAGCCTACCCACTTTTCTCCAAAAATAAATGTTTTATATTGTATCGAATGTGTAGTCTGTATGACTACTATAGGTAGGTATCATTAATTTTAAAATTTAAAATAAATGCATATACTTAAAACGTGTATAATAATTGTATAAAATACAATATTCTGTTACTTTTTTATTTAAAATATTCATTGATAATCCTTACATCAAAATATCGGGCCTGCCTAAGAAAAAGTGTCTAGCTATGCCAGTGGTTAAGAAGAAACTTCATCCACATGTTGTTTCTGTCTTATAAACGTACAATATACTAAAACCGTTGCACTCGAGCAAGAACCACTGGCTGTACTCCAAGTTACACAACCCAATTTTCACACACTAAAAAGAAAAACATTGGTTGTGCAACATTGTTTTTAATTTTTAAATATCACTAAAATGAAAAGTTTTTATCCTACAAAATCCATTACTTTTATGCTTTTCAAATTTGAATAGGTGGTTTTTGTAGTTATGTAACAGAAAAAAATAAAAAATATTGCACAATCCAAAATCTAATTTTTCTAGAGTGAAAATTTGGGGTCTAAGATTTTTCAGCGATAATAACAAAATACATGTTATAGTGAAAATTATTTTTAGCAAAAATTTCACTATAAAAATGCATTTATTAATTTATATTTATTATAGCTTAAAAATTGGGGGAAAATTTTTATATATTTTATATTTTATTTTTATAGTATTGTTTGTATGGTTTAGTTCTGGACATATTAATTGGTTACTATTACTACTATGATAAAATTGTTATCGACAATAACTTGTCGTGCTATACAATTCGTTATTCGTACCGTCAGCAGTTTGCCGAAAGTTCCATTCTACACTATAAGTTATAACACTGATGTGTGAAGTGTATTACAGTGTGCTGTACAGTAAAAATGGAATTGATTGTGAATATTATTATATTATTAAAATTTTTTTTTTTTTACTTAAGTATATACTTATATATATTGTTTAATCTATATTACTTTATATCTAAATAATTAACTAAAATTTATATAATATTATCATTTATCTTCTTCTTGTTCATCAGCTTAACGGTCCTATTCCCGAAAATTTGGTTGTTTTATTTAAACTACAGTCAGAGTGGCCCATGTCTACGTGGATTGATTTTTACTATGTTATACATAATTAAGATGGAGACAACACAAGCGGATGAAACGTCTTATTGAAACACATGTAATATAGTATTATTAGATAATTTTATTGTGCTTTAGAGATAAAATATTGAAATTTTTTATATTTGTTTTAGAACAATGTTAAAACATATCTGTAATTCTATAAATCATAGTTAGTTTAAAGAATATTAAAATTAAAATTTCTATTACAATTAAATCGATAGTTATAATTATTTTAATGAAAACTAGTCATTCTAATTTTAGTCATTAATATACTAAATACTTAACATATTTTACCTTAAACAATAAGCCTTCAGTTCACCTTCTTTATCTAATGGCGCGTCTAATGGTATGATTTTAAATAATCCATCATATAATTTTACACCAATTACCCTTGCACTTGGATCAATGACAGCCATAGCACCAATCTCAGATATTTTACCAATTTGATCAGATATAACACCATGAGCTCTTGTAACAATTTCAATATCACCACTTTCTGTTTGAACACATTCTAAAATCATGGTGTTGAACCGAGCAGTTACTACAAATAACAAGTCTTTATCTTTATGCTAGAAAAAAAAATCATTGACAATTTAATAGGTATAATCATGGCTTAATATAATTTTGCCATAGATTTGATGTCATACCTTAGGACGGAAAGCTTTCATTATTTCAATTTTTCCATACAATGCTACTTCTTTAATTGGCTGCAAACCTTGTTCGGTGACTAAAGATATATCTATACGATTAAATCTTGCAACAAGTAGATTACGATCAGTAGGAGAAGTGAAATTTGCTATAAGTAAAAATAAAAATAATAAAAAATGAAAAATGAAGCAATATTTAATAGCTACAAAAAAAACTTAATTATGCCAAATAAGATATATAATAATAAATTTTAATCAAAAGACAATTGTTTGAGCAAGTACTAAAATAAAAATATTATTTTCAAGTAGGTATCTAAATATTGTACCTACCATAGTGGAGCTAATTATGCAGATAAACTCAAGTTAAAAATTTGTTTAATAAATAAATTCAATAAAATATGTGAGTAGTTGTACTCTAATACATTGAGAAATAATTTATATTTTCATAAAACTAGGTACTAGACAAAGTAGAAAATGACCAAAATACCAAATTGTTAATTGACATTAAAATAGCTTTTATTAACACTATCAAGCATTTAAGTTTTTGCTCGTCCTGCAAGACACAATGAAATGGATCGGCACAAAATGTTTACGAACGCTGTGGCAAACAAATACTTATGGTACTAAGATGTTGGGTTAAATGTTATACCTATTTCAGTAAATTACATACCCGAAATGCTCGTTACGGCCGCAGTGGGCTTGTGAGCTGTTACGGTGTAAAAGTGTTGCACCGCCATGTTAAAATTGTAAATTGACTTAACAGTAAAAACGGTCGTAAGTCACGGTGTCGTTTTTCGTAAACTACTTGTAGTATCGCACGGCGGTGGACGTCGTTCGATTATTGCATGTCTGTAGACTGTACAGTAGATAGGAAAAATCAAAAAAATAATAAGTACTAAGTAGACAGTAGTAACTATGTCTACTAACACTTAACAGTAGTAACACTAGTAACTATTGTCTGTTAGCATTTTCCGTTTGTCATACGATCGCGCTTCGCACGGCGTGCGCCGATATCATCGAAACGCCGGACCGACACCGACCGCGGTACGCTATCATTCATCGCGGTTGGTATACGTTACAGTGTTACCAACAATTCGATAAATATGTTGTCATCATAAATCACATTTAATGTATTATTTAAATTAAATTTTAAAGACTCCATACATATTGGCTTTTAAAATGTACAATGTACATAGCCTTTCTGTTTTTATACATTTATTATTTTCTAATGAGTTAGTTACGTTATTCATAAGCTTTTTATTGGTCGGGTAGATATGGAACTTGAAGTTTTTCTTTTGCAATTTTCCCGTAAAACTTGCATGTTGACTTTTTGAATTGAGTCCATATAGAGTGGTTATTCTCTATAGCATTTTCCAAAATAAAATTATCGGTTGTCATTAATACTATAAACGTGCACTATTTTTTTACAGCACCTTTATCTGACATATACATTTGCTTGCTATCTGACTTATCAAAACGTGTGCCCATTCATTACTAACAAATCGTTCGACCTTTCCGAACATAAATGACGAATTAATTATCTATTTAAAAAAATAAATATACAATTTTAACACTGCTAAAAAGTACGTAGACTTACACAACTGAACCACACAATGACACTAAGTAGATATAGACACATCATGCACGATTATAGTAGGTACAGATAATAAATTCGTACATAGGAATTTGCAATAAAGATTATAATTCTGATCCAATATAAAATTTTGACATAAAATATAACCAATTACTTCTCATTGATGGGAAAATTGTATGGTAATAATAAGTACCTAATAAATAATTTACTATAAATACGTACGGATTTACCGTGTACCTATATATTTGGCTACATTGCTTAGAAGTAAAAATAATATCGATATCATACGCTTAAAATTGTACCGCTGATAAGGACCGCTAGCTATCAGTTCGCATCCACTTATTTGATTGCTTAATGATTAATTTACTTGCGGCTAGGATAACTAAATCTCTTTTGTGAAACCATCCATTTTTTTTTAACAAATATTTTAATAAAAAATACTTGATGATTATCTGGTTAGAATTGGATGATATCATTGAAGTACAGTGCGATTATTATAGTTACTAGTAATATACTATACACCAGTATCCAAGGCCATAGCCAGGGGGGTTAGGGTTCAGACCCCCCTCCTAATTTTTATTTTGAAATAAGATTGAATAGTTAAAATTTAAATAATATTTTTATCATTATATATTTTATTACACAATATAACAAATTTATACTCTAAACCACTACCCCCACCCGTCAAAAAAAAAAATTTCTAGCTATGGCCTTGCCAGTGTCATTGTAAATGATAAGAATGCTATTTCGAATCCTTTTTGACAGTATAATTTATTGTTATGCGGCGTTATGCATAGGCAATAGAGGTACATTAGTGTGTAGAAAATAATAATTAAAAATATTTTATGTTTATTGATGGAACTTTTCATAGCCAAATTACCCATCATGATGACTTCTTAAATTATGCCGTATGCTGTGTACCGTGTACGTGTAGGTTTTACCATGGTAAATAATAATTCAACGATATTGTATTACAATATTACATTAATACATTATGAGATTATGAGTAACGTTGATCGAAGACAGCGAAAACGATGTTTAAAAGTAACTGTAGATATAAAAATGTTAATATTTACCCAAATAAACATAAATATAAGTACATACTATATATATATACTATTGTGTACCTACCGCGATCGATGGGTTAATCGTAATTTTATGTCATATCTTAATATTGTGATAAGTTCTATTCAACACGCAGTATTTGGGTAATTTTAAATTGAATTTTATCAGTTGTTTTATTTAATCTCACGGTTTTTATGAAATCGTCTAATAGTCGTAAACGAGCCGTTGAGTTATATCCTATTAACACTTATAATTTTGTACAATTTTAATAATTATTTCGGCAGGGGTCGTATTATCAAAATAAATAATTTTGGGGGTCGTGGACCAAAAAAGGTTGCGCACCACTGGTATATAGGAACCTAGCTTTTTATACATAAATTTTCGTTTTTATTTTTAGGTAACACAAAAACATGAAATAATTGTACAAAGTAATTGATTGTATATAATCATAATTGTATTATCACTTTATTGAATTGTTCAATGTACCTATGTCCTATATTACAATAATGGACCAGAAAATTATTATTTTATCCTAGATTAAACAGTATCCTACAATATTTTCAAGTTATAGGGATTTTTTTTTAGTGTCCGAACAAAATTAGGAATGTGTTGAACTTATAACGATATGTGTTTTTTTGGTTTAACAAATTTATTTCTTTAACCAAATTTTCCGCCTTCGGGGAGTAAATTTAACTACAATTAGTTAAAATAAAACTAGTTTTTCGAGAAATCAGGTTTTTTTTTTTTTTTAGGTACTCAACTAAATACGAAAGATCCTTAAAAGTTGTTCATTAACTAATTAAAAATATCGTTTTAATATTTTTTCATAAGTGTTTAAAGTTAAAAATTAGAATTGTAAAAAAATTCATCAAAATCATGAATATTTGCAAACTATTCCATAGTTAGAAATTCATAATATATTTCGTTATTATACCTAAGATTTAAACATTTTATACAATGTTCTTTATTAGCTTTTAAACTTATATATGTAATAACATTTCTTATATAATATGTGGAGATTGAAAATTTAATACCAAACTCCTCATAAGTTTTTCTACTTGAAACAAAAAAATTACCGTTATGATTACATTGCACTTATATGAGAGTTTTAAGTTCAAATTTTTCGACAATAGATATTTAATCCAAAATAAGTATTTTATAGTTTTTTTTTGCTATAAAAATCGATAAAAAAATTTTCGCTCCGTCGATCAATTTGAAAATGTATAAGTTTCCTCATAATTTGTTTTTACAAATATTAAAGACACAAAAACATGATTTTTTTAATATAAGAATTTAAGAATTAAATAAAAATAATTGTTTTTTTAATCAATTTTTAAATATTATATTATAGAGTGATCTAAGTTGTGTATTTCCTATAAAAATATGAAATAATGTATTATATTTGTTTATAAATAATATATATGTGTAATATTTATAATTCTATTGTCTTGAATTTATTTTTAAACTGCTAAATTTTAAATAATTCAACAATAAATTACCATCTTCAATATGAAAGATACAATATACTTAATCTTTAAATTCTCACGGTATTTATAATTTGTTTACATCGCTAATTGATTGAGTAAAAAACAAGTACAATAATAACTGCAAACAGATTTAACAATACACTTATAATAATTAGGTATTATTAAATATTACACAATATATTTAGTTCTGTATTATTATTAGGTTAATAAAAATAAGGTGATGAAAATTTATGACAAGTATAATTAATAATTATTAACGAAGATCACAAATATTTTATAGATTTAATTATCGAAAATATTTGAAATAATTGTCGATAGAACCACTTAATATGACAAGATTTAAAACTGCTATAGAGATTCAGAAACCTTCTCAGGACTCCGAATCGGATGATCAAATCATACGACTGCAGGACGCGTCTGAACGGTTTTGGTCTCGTGGACCTTCAGAGACCGTAAAATAAATGTCCCAAATATAGTTGTATAATATGTCTTACTAGATAAAACTAAATATTACAAAATTCTGAGCAGAAGCAATGCGTATATATCACCAATGCTGCGGTATGTCGGTGTGTTATAGTAACCGCGACTGACCTCCCATGCCTTAGCGCCACCGACGATAATATTTAAAATAACTATTTGCTATAACAATGTTTACTCATAAAACATTTTCGTCTAACCAAACTTGGCGGAGCGGAAATGTACTTACCACAGAGGTTAGCAAAACACATTAAACTATCTTATGGAACGATTTGGAACCTACTCATACACTTGATTGTATTATTTCATCATGCCAATTGTCAAATGGTTTGGATTTTAGTATAAATACATGTCTACGGCACTGAGTATTTATCAGTTCACATCCATCGTTCTAAGTATTCTCAACTTATTATTATTATACACAATTCATCGTGTATCGTTCTGAAATCGACGTGAAAACAAGATGGTGAAGATTATGTTACAAGTAAGTGTACCACCTTATTAATTATATTATATTATATGGTTGTATAGTAACAATAATATTATGTTTTTACATTCTGGATAGACAATAGTTTTTGTATAAGTTGTACGATTGACTATTATTGGTTTAATAAATTTACAATTTAATACATCTATTACTTTAATATTTTTTTATTTATATGGAACATTCTTAGTAAAGTATAATCGTAAATTTTTCAATTTATATTTCTTTTTATATGTATTGAATTACTCATAATAAAACATAAAAAAATAAATAGATGTTGACATATTGTATTATTATTATTAAACACTAACAAATTTCTGATATTTTTATTTTATCAGCTTTAAATTAAATGTATTATTTAATTTTCAGGTCGCTGTACTCGTATTGACTACTCTAGTGGCCATTACTTTTGCCGAACATGACGCTACATCTTACGCGTTTTACCATCCGAAATTCGAAAACACCCATCACGACGGACATGACCATTACGTAAGAGTATTACTGTTAATATATCGCAAATATTCGATGTGGCGTTTAATACAAAACATTATATCGTCGATAGGACGTGTTGTCTTATAAACGTACACCATGGCTTATTTGCGTTCAGTAGAATCCATTTTGTGTTGTTTGTTTGTGTTCTCTCCTGAATATTTTTGATTTTAGTTTAAATTCAGCTTACTTGCACTTATATGTAAAATATAATAAGTTTCAAAATTCTTTTTACTTGCTTTAAAATGTAAAAAAAACCTACAAGAGAATATAAATAATATCATTACCTTTACATTTGACAATAGTTCAACTTACAATTTTACTAGTAACACAAAACGTATTATTCTGACCACAAATATTCAGTATTATATACCCACGTCTGTAAGACCGCGATGACTTCTAAACTCAGGAATCACGTCCTGCTTTTAATCTTAAATCGTCGTGATCGCGAGCTATTATAATATGATTTGAATTTTTGACGGAAAATTTTTTACGAAATGTATATACACTTATTGCAGGCGCCGCCCCATTACTCGTACAAGTACGGCGTCAAAGACCCGCACACCGGCGACCACAAACACCAGTCGGAGCACCGCGAAGGAGACGTGGTTCATGGAGAGTACAGCTTAGTGGAGCCGGACGGTCGTGTCCGTAAAGTGACTTACACAGCAGACAAGCACAACGGATTCAACGCTCACGTACACCACGTACACCACGCACACCACCCTCAACACTACGGACACCACGAAGAGGAATGATTTTACTCAAACGACAAGATATATATATATATAAACAATATCTTTGTGGCTATAGATAATGCGAAATCAATCATAATGTAATAATAATTTAATATAATATGCACTGTTGTCGTGTATCACCGAAGTTGTTTTTGTTATTGATTTTTGTTTTGTATCAACGATTTGTTATATTATCATTAAAGATTATTTTTTTTTATCGAATCAGTGGTGTTACGTAATTTACATTTCAATAGATATGTCATCATATTTTGTCCGGAGTAAGCAATACTAAACGGTTTAAATCGCTGTACATACGAATCCAATAATATATATATATACCTATTAATACTTTCTAGGTAGATACTAAATTAAGTACTACAGCAGTAATAGTATATATAGAGTAAATAGTAATCCAATTTTACCGACTAATTTATTCAACACACGGTCACTGTATGTTATATTCCTACCTTGGCTAACTTTACGATATTCCATCTCTGAGTTTATATAATGTATTATTATTTGAATAATAATACTTATATATATAATATATATATATATTACCTTATAGTCTTCTTTTATATGACTGTATAGTATATATATATATTATCTATATACATTTTGAACTGACGCGCACTCGAACAACCGCTCTTAAGCTCCTATTTTTTCAGACTGCAAAATAATATAGGTACGAAGATTCAGCTCATTAATCACATTGCGTGTAAGCCACAATTCGGTATTGTGCCACACTATAAATATATTTTTAATATTTAATATTTAAATAAATCCTAACACAATAATATATCTAATTGTACATCGTTGTTTTTAAAACCCTCAATACAAAAATAAATTATAATTAGACATCAGACAATGGTTTAATTAAGATTAGCTATGTGTCTATGCATACGAGTATATTGCTATTGGGAACAGAGTGACAGTACCTAAAAACTGTTTAGCTTCAACCGCTGTGTCGTAAACTAGTGTTGCGTATAATTACCTATTTATAAATTATTAAAATTAATTAAATATTGCAATATTATTATAATTATTAACAATTCAAAATGGAGCTCGAGTTGCACAATAATATTTATACTTTTATAGAACATTGTTAAAATTTAAAATAAAACAAAATATTAAGATTTTTCTAAATCTGATTAAAAATGTAACGATTTATAAATGAAATATTGTAATAAAATTCCAAGTACAGAATATAGTGTCTAATGATTAAATTTGTATTCAATATGAAAATGTTGCCGTAAAATTACAAAAAAAAAATGTTTGCCTTGTACAACAAAAGCTCAATTAATGACTTCACGTTGTTCATCCCTATGGCATACAACACCTATTTTAGCAGAGTTATAACAAACAACGGCCGAAATCATCACAGTTTGTACTTCCATCTATTGTTTTTGATTGAAAAATTATTAATGATTCAATAATGTTTGTCAAACATCGAAACAAAATACTAAATTATGAATATACATAGATACTTAATATTATTTGTACCTATAACGTCTATTTTAATTGTTCTTGTCATGAATAAAAATAAATAAGAATAAAAATTATTATACACATAATACACTGTCTAGTGACTTTAATACCCAATAATAGTAACTTGCAATTAATTATTTTTTCTTAAACTTGTAGTAACCCATTTACTTGTGTGTGACCCATCATCGTTAAATAAATAAATTTTTGTGGAACGATTATGATAGTGGCGTGGAGGAAAATATAATATTATTGTATATAATATACGAATTTCACTTTAAAAATGTTAATAATAATATAGGCGCATGGCTATCATTTATTTATTTATTTTCAAACTGTGGGTCGAAGTCAATTTTTAGTGGGACTTAACAATTTTATTAATTATACATATTCTAACATATTTATGATATTTTATTCTGTACAAGCATAAACTATATAAATTATAAGATGCTGTTATCAACCACAACAACAAACACACACTTCGCATACGCCTCGATAATAGAAATACATTTGTAAAACTATATTTATTACAAACCTATAAACTTTATAGTATAATGTAATAATACATAAGTAGTAAAAACAATAAACAAACTTTGATTTTTTAGAACTACTTCCTGTAAGAGTGAAATCATGTGGTCACAAAAATTTTTAGGGGAAATTTTGAGCTTGAGAACCACTATGCTATAGACTATAATATTATACTTATGGAGTACGTGAAAAGAGTGTACTTACCTATATTATAAACATATTGTAATTTGTAAATTTTAATAAAATTTGCATAATAAAAATTAAAAAATAATACTTACCATTTTGTTACTAAGATATAGATTATAACTTATCTTCTATCATCACTAGTACCAAAGTATGATTTCGTCTTTCATAGTCTCATATTATTTTATCAAACAGTATTCATTATTCCGAAATATATTAATGTTTTTAAAAATATATTTTTTTAAATAATTAAAATATTTTAAAATTAAATAACATTAAAAAAATAATGTATAGTAAGTTTATGTATATTCGTTTTTATATAATGAAACAAATTTTTTTTTTTTTTTTTTGAGTATTTCGATATATGAAAACACCTAACTTCCAAACGAGAATTTTATGAGTTTTAAGTTATAACTCATAAGCTACTAGTCCGAATTTTGAACGATTATAATTAAACAGAATTGTGATATTCTAAATGGCAAATTAAAATAAATAATTATCAACTATTCAAACATCTAACCTTGATGGAATATATATAAAACAAAAAATTCTCATAGTAAACTCTAGTGGTAAGTGTCTTTATCTCTTTTTAGGATAACACTTCAAACTTAGCCTAAACTAAAAACTCTTACTGTATAAAATCCTTTTAAAGTCAAAATAATATATTTTACGGTGACCAATATCACGGAATGTTCCAAAGAAATCAAATACAAAATTATTAATTTTTATCATTACGTATAATATAACAATATACCATTTTATGTCTCAAAATAAAATATCTTCCTTGGACTTAGAAACTCAAAAAGATTAAGACGTTTGCATATAGAATATTTTGCTTCTGTTGTGCAAATCATTCATACTCACTGATCCTTATTCTTGACATCTACAATATTCCAGACAATCCTGCAAGAAGACAAATTCATATAAATTGGTTGAAAGTTCCATTAATATATAAAAAAAAAAAAAAATTAAATATAATTTATATATGCCAAGCTTGGCCAAATGGTCGATCGTGGACAATTTCAAAGTGGATTATGTTAAAATTTATTTTAAGTGCATATTATACACTTAATTCAAGTATATGTTTCTTAATAATTATAATTATTCAACAATGAAAAAAATTTTCTATGGAAGTCGATCCTCAAAGGTAAAGTATAGTTTTAGTAGTTCGTGTTTGGCCACCCCTAATATATACATGACCACAAAAGTATTACTGCTGATGACTAGGAAAGTACGACATTTCAGCGAGGTTTTTTTTTTAAATTAACCACTACTATTATGAAAAATAACCGTAATAAAATCGTCAATAGTGCAATCTACGCTTTTCTTCTTCCCCGGCCATTGACTACACGTCTTCATATTCATCACTTTATCTTTACTAATGTGGGTTAATAATAGAGGTGTTCCGGGTACCCGGTTATCGAGTCCAAACCGGGTACCCGATATCATATTCAGTACCCGACTAATACTCGTTACCCGGCGAATTATGAAAAAATAACTTGGACAGTACCCGGTACCCGGTGTAAAGCTACATTTTTACCTTGGAATATACACGGTACCCAGCTTAATGAACCCGGTACTCGGGTAATTAATAATAAAAAAAAGCGAGCAAGTGGGTACCGCTCTGCTGTACATTTGGTGCCGTGTGGATCACTATATATTGTAGTAGGGTTAAATTTGAATCCAATGATAATTATCATTGTATACGAAAAACGATTCTGAACGAAGATGATTTGTCAGCCTAGGATATAATTTTCAGTGGTTGGTAAAAAAGGTGGTTTATGTTTTAATGGCCTGAATACGTAAAAATTTAAGTTATTTTATAATTATTGTAAGCTAAACTTATGAAAAACCTTGTATTAAATTTTCAACTCTTAGATACTTATACGAAAATATTTTTATGAATTATACCTACAAAATAATTTGCAAATATTCATGATTTTGACGAATTTTTGTCAATATTTGAACTTAAAATGCTAATAAAAAAAAATTGTATCTATGTATTCTAATAATTTTTTAATCAATATGGGAAGAACTTATGAGGAACTTTGTATTAAATTTTCAAGTATTTTGATTGGGCCAAAAAAATTTTATCGACACTTTAAAAATATTTTTTCAGAATAATTTGAAAATTTCAGTTGTCTATAAATAGCTCAAAAAAATTCAAAATATTTTGAAAATTAAATCACGTAAAGAAAACGTCAATCTTAATAACTGGTAAAATTTTCAAGTATCTACGACTTATAATTTTTGAATAATAACAAATATTTAAAATCGTTTGGGATAAATCGTTATCGTTACGCTATTTCGTAAAAATTTAAAATTAAAACGCGCTTAAAATTTTTCCTATAATGATGTTATGAGTTTTCTCTATAGATTCTCGAAGAAAAACTTATGGAAAACTTAGTGTTTTAATTTTAATCCTTAATTATAAACACAAAAAATTTTATCATTTTTTAACTTAAAAATTACTTGCAAATTTTCGCGTTTTTGACAGATTTCCTGGTTGGTCTCCTTCACCGAAAAAAATTAAAAGTAAGACTTTGTCAACATACTAATTATTATTTTATTCTTACAAATTCTAAACATACTTAAATTATTTTTTCAATTTAAGTGAAAAGTCAGCAGAATGTAATAGACAGGGCTATTGATCATAAGAGTTAAACTATTGTCAATCAGCTTATATTTTATGATGAAGAACTAAATGATCAACTGGATAGTTCATAAAAACAAACAACTTGTAATATTTGAATTATAATTATGATTTGTGTAAGTCATTATTTTTACTTATTTAATAATGTTTTCAACTAGTAAGCTAAATAAAAAAGCAATGAGAAAAAAATCAACATCAACTTCATCATTAAAACCGTTTAGATTGAACATAGGTACTATAGGAAATGTAATTAATTGGTTCACTTTTAAAATATAAAAATAATAACATTCTAATATGTTTAGATACTAGTGAGTGTCTTGATCAAATCTTAAGAAATTTGACATTTTTGAAATATGAAGTAAAACAAGTTCTAACCAATCAAGTAATCATGATGCAAAAATTAGATACAACCTAAAACATTTTGGAACAAAGTCCAGTTAAAAGATTTGATAGAAGCAGGGAACACAATAATATTATTGACCTTTGTACTCTCGAAAAAAAACCAAGATTTTAAAAACCAATTAGTGAGTATAAATAATATATTATATTTCCATTATAAAGTACTTATTAACTGTATATAAAACTTGATAAACTTGATAACTTCTTACATAACGCGTAGTACAGTACATCATAGTAACCATACATGCCAATAATAATTTCAAATATCTTATTGTTATGAGGCTTTGAAACCTTTTATTATGTATAATTGTAGTAGTCTAACATATATTTAATTGTTTAATCTTGCTTTATCCTTATACAATTAAAATGTTGTATGAAATTGTGACATTAATAACGTTACCAGTATGCTCAATTGTATTTGGTGAAATTTTCCAAATATTCTCTTATAATATCTATATTTTTCATAAAATAAACATACCATATTTATTTTTTATCAAATTTTTTACTAATATATATTACCTACTGTTAGATTAAAATTTATTTAGCTTAAACTTACTTAACATGTTATTTAAATCATAGCAGAATCCATTTTATTATAACAGACAAATAACTATGGCATTTTGAGTTACCTACAGTAAGGTTTCCTGTTCGTACAATAATTTACACCATACGACCAGCAGCATATTATTGTATTATATTTACTATACCTGTGCATTTAATGTTGCTGTTAATAACTTATTATGTTCCTGCTATTCCCACACATACTA
>VUJU01002506.1:0-36293 GCA_009835225.1 Aphis craccivora
GCACAACGACTATCTGTGACAACAACAACAATTAACGCGTTGTCCACACACGCGGTTCAATCGTGACACCAGCGTGAGGTGGCGAGCGGACGCGACGATGCGTCAGGATCGACCGCCTGGAAAAGACAAAAACTAGAGCCCGCGGCCAACTGTCAGGTGATGGACGGCAGAGGAGGGGGAGGCAACTTTATCGCGGAGCTTCCCCGTCCGACACGGCGCTGGGACTAGATACGTCGCGTACTCGCGTCCGTGCTCGAACAAATAGTTAATACTATACTATATTTTGTATTTACATTTCTACTCGGCCTATACTCGATACCCGGTTTGTATTAAAATTTTTACTCCGCCAATACCCGATACCCGGTTAGTATAAAGAATTTTACTCAGCCAGTACTCGGTACCCGGTTAATACCAGATTTTCTACTCAGAACATCTCTAATTATTATTATAAAATTTATAATAATAGGAGTATTCGATTTGAATCCAATGATGGTATCATTATATACGAAAAACGATTCTGAACGGAGATGATTTGTCAGCATAGAATATAATTTCGAATGGTTGGTGAAAACGGTGGTTTGTGTTTTAATGGCCTGAATATACCACAATTTAAGTTCTTTAATAATTATTATAAGCTAAACTTATGGAAAATCTCGTATTGAATTGATCATACAAAAAATTTTTATCGACACTTTAAAAAAAATTTCTCAAAAAAATCGAAAATTTCAGTGGTCTATAAATAACTCAAAAAAAGTCAAATTTTTTTGAAAATTTAACTATATACAGATATCACTGACATTAACATTTGGTGAAAATTTCAAGTATTTTCAGTGATTAGTTTTTAAATTACAACCATAAAAAAAAATCAATTTGGTCGAAAACTGGTTTTGCGTAAAAATTCCCGTTTTTCCGTCATTTTTTTTTTGTTTTTCTCGATTTTTTTTAAAACTGTTGGAAAATGTTAACTTTTGACCTCTATAATGCACCAAGGATATTCACTTTTACATCGGAAATCACCCCCCAAAGTTTGAAATTGGAGCATCATTTCGACTAGTTATGCTGTACCTACACAGACAAAAAAAAAAAAAACACACATTGTAAAATCAATACATTCATCGCTCCACTCAGAATCTAAAATGACGAAAAAACGGGAATTTTTTTATATGGATGTAACTCAAAAATTAATCACTGTAAATACTTGCAATTTTCACCAAATGTTAATATCAGTATTATCTATACACAGTTAAATTTTCAAAAATTTTTGACTTTTTTTGAGTTATTTATAGACCACAGAAATTTTTGCCAAAAAGTTTTGAAAATTTAATACAAGGTTCCTTATGAGTTGTTTTTACTGTAGATAAAAAAAATTAAAAATCGTTAGTCGCAATTCTTTTTTATAAGCGTTTATAGTTCAAATTTTTACGAAATCTGTCGAAAACGCGAACATTTACAAGTAATTTTGTAGTTGAAAAGTCATAAAATTTTTTTGTGTTTATAACTAAGGATTAAAAATACAACACTAAATTTTCCATAAGTTTTCCTTCAAGTAGCTATAGAGAAAATTCGTAGCATCATTATAGGAAAAATTTTAAGTGTGTTTGAATTTTAAATTTTTAGGAAATAGCGTAGCGCTAAAGATTTGTCCTCAAACGATTTTAATTATTTGTTATAATTCAAAAAGTATGTCGTAGATACTTGAAAATTTTACCAGTTATTAAGATTGGCGTTTTTCTTCACGTGATTTAATTTTCAAAATATTCGACTTTTTTTTAACTATATATAGACAACTGAAATGTTAAGTTTTTCTAAAAAAATATTTTTGAAGTGCCGATAAAATTTTTTTGGCCCTATCAAAATACTTGAAAATTTAATGCAAAGTTCCTCATAAGTTCTTCTTATAGTGATTAAAAAAATTTTAAGAATACATTGGCACAATTTTTTTTTACTAGCATTTGAATTTCAAATATTGACAAAAATTTGTCAAAACCATGAATATTTGCAAATTATTTTGTAGTTATATTTCATAAAAGTGTTTGTATAATTAGCTAAGAGTTAAAAATTCAATACAAGATTTTCCATAAGTTTAGTTTATAATAATTATTAAAGAACTTAAATTCTGGTATATTCAGGCCATTAAAACGTAAACCACCTTTTTCACCAACCATTCGAAATTATATTCTAGACTGACAAATCATCTTCGTTCAGAATCGTTTTTCGTAAACAATAATAACTATCATTGGATTCAAATTTAACACTCATATGTATATAATAATGAATAATGATTCATACGGCACCTAATTTACAGCAGAGCGGTACCCACTTACCCACTTTTTTATTTTTGTGCATCACATTTTGGAGCAGTCAGTCTTTCAATTTTCAACTTAAAGGGAGCTTTCTGGTTGGAAATCGCATCTAGTTGGTACTTTTGGGGGTCAAAAATAAATACAAGTATTATTCTGCAACCATGAAATCCATTTGACACAAGGTCTAAAATTAGGGTATTTTGCTACTACCCCCCTAATTCTATACTCAAAAATATTTTTAAATAATAAACATAGACTTAGTAGTACACATGCCACATATAATTTCGTAGTATAATATTATTTTCGGTATTTATTAATAATTAGTTATAATAAAAATTAATAAATACAATCTAAGACAATCTCATATAAAAGTCCTTTATACCTAAATTAAACCTACAACAAAAAATTTTAAAATTAAAAATAAAATAATTTTGGTTAAAGTACAAAAAGTAATGCACACTTTTAAATTTGCTACTGCACATTTTAATATTAGCTACTGCACATAGTATGTGTTACTGCACACAATTTTAGGCCTTGATTTGACATCTACTACAATACAGCAGAATGAGTTCCCGGTTTTCTTTAAAAAAAAATTGTCTAGTTTATTTTTTCGCGGGATTATTTATTAGAGGATTTAAAAAACAGGTTAACACAAAATTATACTTGTAAATTGAGCCCTGATCAAATTTTAATTTTAAAAATGAATACTTAGCTATATTTTTACAAAATGAAACTAATCTCTAATTTATATTCTTAATTTGTTATAGGCGTTAGGTACAGCCATATAATATAAATACTTAATTTAGTAGAGTAAAATTTAGAATTATATTTAGGATTATTATTTTGGGAATTAGAATAAATAATATTAATAGCAATACCTATATTATTGATAAATATTCATCAATTGGAGTTTGATCACTATTATATTTATTAATTAGGTAAATTTTGTAATTTTTTCGGGTTTTTTTTTATTTTAGAATTTGGATACTTAAAAAGTTCATACATTCATTTAGATTAATATCTATAAAAGCTAGAATTAAAATTAAAATGAAATGACTTGCATGTGTAAGTGGTTAAAATTGGCTATGGTGATTCTTGAGCCCATATTTTAGGTGGATACTGAGTTTCTTCACTTCTATATACATCTTAGTATCTACCAAATAATCCGTAAATTGTGTCATTCTTTTGTTGTTGTAGGTTCTAATTTACAAAATACTTAGATACATTTCCTATGGTTAGAAATGGTAAACCATAGCATCACGATGTAGAGAAGATCTTTTCTACATCGTGCATAGCATTGAACTTACCACCTTCTAATATTATCGATGTTTTTATCTTTATAGTCATTATTACTCAAAACATTTTATTGAATACTTCTATTCCATGATTGTGTTAAATGAGAACAACAAAAAGTCTAATTTCAGTTTTTATTTTCTGATTAAAAATCAAAAATCCAAAGTACAAAAATATTCTATTAAATTTTCATTTATAGGAAATTATATTATTTATTAAGTGGTCTTATAGGTACGTACTACATACTAATATTAAGTATAGTCAACACCATTCTCATTTTTATGTCATTTTTTTTTTTTTTTTTTTTATCAATAGTTTTAAGTTACAACTAATACAGCTCAACAATAATACAAAAGTAGACTACAATTTAATTAAATAAAAAACAGGATAGGTACTATATAATAAAACCAGAATTTAAAATACAACTTAGGATAATTTTTATGGTGATGATGCAGTTAATTGAGAAATAATGAGAATAGAGTGGAGATATGGCTATAGTTATAAGTTAATATACTATTATGTTAAAAAATATTGACTGTTTGTACCTTATATTTTCCTTAAATTTTCAACATGTGATTATTTTATTAGAGGAACCTGATTTAACACGGTATAATGTGTGTTGAATACTAAGTTAAGCTGTTATAGTGATTAGAGATAAGGTTATTTATATTTTCAGTGCTTTAATAACAAATGTAGTAGTATAAGTTTATCAATAAAAAAATTTCACAATTTAATTTATTAAATAAATGTTTACAAAAACCTCAAATTTTTTTAAATATCAATAATTTTATGAACATAATAATATATAATACTAACAATCAAAATAATATTTATTATCACAGATATACATAACATACAGTAATAAATAATATCATAATATTATTATAAAGAACAAATTGCACTAGGAAATAAAAATACATAACTATAAAAAATACCTACAAATAATACTTTTCAGAATTCACAAAAAACAATAAAAAAAAAAAAAAAAAAAAATTGGTAACAATTGTAATAATTTAAAAATAAAGATACAATAGTTGCTTGACAGTAAATTAATAATATTGATTACAGAAATAATAGTTCTTAACATTTTAAACAAAGAATAATGTTATTCAATTCATGTTTTCTTTAAATATATTTTAACCATAAATAAAAGTGCTTATTTAATGATATACAAATATTAAAATATTAAATAAAGGATAACAAATTATTACAGTTTTTTTAAGAAATAAATAAAAATATTTAATAAAATATTTTATCCCGTTTTATCTCTTTTAAGTAGTTCATCAATCTATAAATTGAAAACAAAACCAGAAAAATCAAGTTAAAAATAATAAATTATGAAATAATTTAAATATGTTTTATATTTACCTGAGCTTTATACATATCTTTTACATCTTGAAGATCAAGTTTTAATTCTTCACTCTCTTCTAGTTTTTCACCATATAGTTGTAATAATGCATCATACCGTTTTTGAAGGTCAGAAAGTTCTGCCAATGAAATGGATTGTTCTTCTACTTTAGCAGTAAGTGCCGCTAATTCAGTTGTCAATTGATCCCTTTCATGATCTCTTCTTGACAATTCCCACTGCAATTGGAGTGCCTCTCCTACAAGTATATATTAATATAGTATAACAAAACCTAAAGAACAAAACATGTTTTCTCTCTATCTACCTTCCTTCAATTTTATTTGGGACTGTAAGTTTTCTAAAATTGTTGTTGTATTACTAAATGATGTTCTCATTGGATCATAAATACTACAAGCTCTTTCTGTAACTGAGCTTCTATCATCATCAGCAAACTACAATTAAATAAGTATCTTATATTTTAGTGTATACTTTATACAAGAAAAAATAATAATGTAAATAAAGTCATACTGATGGCCAAAACGAAGATTCTTCTGAGGGAACTCCTACACTTGTAGTAGGAGATGATTGATGTGATGTATTATGCTATTGAGAGTAAAAAAACATTTAGAAAAATAATTAAAAGATTAATTTAAATTTATTAAATCAATAAGTAACAAACCTGTATTTTTTTCCTTTTTTCAATCTCTACATTTAGTTTATCTTTTTCAAATTTCAATTCATTTTCAAGAGTATTAATTTTTAATGTAGCATCTGCTAATAACTTTTTACTTCCTGCAAGTTCGTTTTCAAGTTTTACTAAACTAAAGTAACAAAAAAAAAAAAATATTATTATTTAGTTTCTAATTTTTATATTTAATTATTTAATTTCATACTTATTTGAGTTTAATTTTAATTCAGCATTTTCTTCTTTTAAACTTTCTAATTTAGCTTTTAAATCACTTTCATTTTGTAACAAACTATCAATTTGCTCTCTACAATTTTTTTCAAAAATATTATTTTCATGTATTTTTGAGTCAATCAATTTTATTTTATTTTCTGCATTATTTAATGATGTTTGTAGTTCATCTAGACATTTTATGAAATTAATAATAATAAAATAATAAACAAAATCATTTATTTAATAGTATAAAAAATAATGTAATTTATTTACCACTAGTTTTTAAATGCAATAGTTCACGTTTTTCTAATTCAAGTTCTAATGTATTAATTAAGGAACATTTTTCTTCGAGTTCTTTTACCAAAGGCTGTGTAGCTTTTAAAGTTTCTTGTAATGAGTTTTCCCTCCTTCTTTCAGATTCTTCTAATCTTCTAATAAGTGAAAGATTTTCTTGTTTCAATTCATTCATCAATCTATATAAACCATTTATACAATAAAATAATTATTCATAAATAATAATAATAATAATAATGTAATGAACATAGTCTTTCAGTAAATCAGGAATGTCTGTAAAAATCTTAATTTTTAAACAGTAATTAAATAAAGCAAATGTATGTTTTCTAATGTAATAATAGTATTTGTTTAGTACTATTCTGCATCATAATGATAATATCCACACACATTTATTATAAAATAATCATAATTCATCACTTACTTATAATTGTTTTCTTCAACTTTGCAAAGATTTGATTTTAAGTTACTTATTACAATCTCCATTTCTTCACAATGTTTATTTTTGTTTAATAATCTTTCTTCTAAATCTTGTTTGTCTTTTTCTATTAGCTTAAGTTCATTGGAATCTTTTTTTAATTCTAGCACAGCAGTTTCTTTACCTTGAATTTCTCTATTAATAAAAAGTAAATAATAAAATAATATAATATAATAGAAAAATAAGACTAAACTAATTTTTTCTATAACTATAACTATGGTAAAAGAAACAGCAAATAATAGTTGTAAACAAAACATTAAAAGTGAATATATTTATCAAAACTGTTGATTTTAGGTGATAGCAGTGAAACTAATTTGTTCTAAAAATTCAATCATGTACAATTTTCTTTTGCAATTTATTATGAAGTTGGAAATAAAAATTAATTAAATATAATTACTTTTGAAGAGATATCAAAGTTGATGTTAAATTATCAACTTGGCTCAGTAAATTTATATTTTCTTTTTCAAAATTTTGATTAGATTTTGTTAACTGATGAATAGCTTCAATTTGACTTCTTTCCATTTCTTCTTTTGCAGCTAATGATTTTTTGATTCTTTCTACTTCTTGAGATAGTTTTTCTTGCTGATCTCTAATAATGATTATAAAGTATCAATAAAAAAGTTTTGATATATTCATGATAATTGATTATTATATTTTAAAAGTACTAACTTATACTTATTTATGGTTTTCAATGATTCTTTTTCAGCTACACGTAGTTTTTTTATTATGTTATTTAATGTAAGATGCTGTTTACTCAATTTTTCTCCTTCATCTCTTAGTTCTTTAATTAGTGAGTCTTTATCTTCAATAAGAACTTTAAATTGTGCAGTATTTTTATTTTGCTATAAATAATAAAAAAAATATAAGTACTTAAAGAAGAATATATACAAAAATATCAAACCATAATTATTAATGTGTATTGCTTGTATATAAAATTAAAAATGGTTTTATTCAATAAGATAAAGGACATTTATAAGTCATGAAACATCATAAAATGCATTACAAGGCTTTAAAAGTTTAGTTCCTATCTTAAAAAAAAAAAAATACAATGTGCCAAATTTATATTCAGGAAAATTAATTTTGTGTTGTTAGTTTTAAATTAACCCATTAACAAACTTATATATAAAAACATTATTTATGTTTGTATGTTGATTTTTTACAATATTTTTATCTTAAACGATATACTAATTATTTTAATAGCAATATATACAATCCTAACTGGTTTAAAAATTAAGTTTCTGTAGTAAATGAATGTGTATATATATTTAAAAATATTGTAGTATATGTTTTTAAATTCTTACATCTAGTTGTTTTTGTAATTGGTCTTTTTCTCTAATAGCTTGTTGAAATTTTTTCTCCATTGTTGCTAATCTTTGAGTGTATTCTTCATTTAAATTACTTGAATTTAAATAATCTAATTGGCTAAAAAATAAATCATAGAATTTATTTTTTTTAAACTTAGTAAATATTACCTTTTCATTTCTGAATTATTAGCTGCTAATTCAGCATTCTTTTTACTTAAATCAATTAACTTTGATTCTCTGGATTTAACTGTAGAGTTTAATTCAACAATTTTCTGAAAATCATTAATATTATTTATAGTTATTAAAAAATAAGGTTTAATTTTATTTAAATACCTTTAGAAGATCTTCAAAGTCTTTTGGTCCATGTTGTAGTCCTATATAAATAAAAGGAAAAATAATTTTTTATATAACTCTAGTTCTTAATAAAAAAAACTGTTATTATTTTTGATTTTAATCATACATATTTTAGTAAAATATTCATAATAATATAATACAAGATATATTTAATAATGTAGCAGATATTATTATTTATAAAATAATAATATAATATTCAAACCAGATAAAAATGATGGTATATGGTCCGGATGATATTTTACTGGGCTATGTCGATGAGATGCATTGCTTTCACTATCGTCATTAGTAGCAGGACTAGATATTACTTCAATATCAGATGAAGTCCATGTTTCAAGTTCATCACAAGAATTTGTTTCACTTGAACCAATTTTTACATAATCTGAATGACTAAATAAAATAGAATATTATATTGAAATATTAATTTACTGAAAATAAGATTTTACTAATATTCTATGAGTTTTTTAGGGTTTAATGTAAATAAAATGTACAATTTTCAATAAATATTATTTCAATTAATAAAATTAAAATCATACTGTCTTAGTAACTTTTATACTATTAAGACCTATCATTAATCTCTGTATAATGTAATTCACAAACATTTTAGTTTATAGTACAGATGTTTTTGTTTTCAAACAGTTTAAATTAATGTTAATAAAATATATTAATTAGGTTATTTTATTAATATAGAATTTTAATACCAAATGTTAATGACTAATTCAAAATGACATCAACGTTTAATTAATAATATATTAATTAATAATTATTAATGTAATTAATATTAATTAATTTATTAATGTATTATTAATTTATATATTATTAATTTATTAATTTGTTATTAATTTATTAATAACTAACTTACTTATCTATAGAAGCTTGTGGTGACGGTTCACGTTGTTCATTTATAGGTGTTTTGTCTATTGTACTATCAACCATGGTTTCTATAACAGTATTAAATATTAACATATCTTCTATAATTATGTCATGCTCAATACTAATCAGACTTCAGTTCATAAATGTATTTATTAAATATTTACCATCATCACAACTACTGTTTTCTAAAGTAGTATCAGATACTTTTAACAAATCTATTGATGAGTTACTGGTGTTTAATGTATTTATATTATTTATACTATTTTGGGTATTCTTTACATTGTCTAAAGTTTCTATGTAATTAGTTTGTAGTATAACACTATTTCTGTTAGAACTTGGTTCAATAGACTCTTCTTCTAGAATATCTAATGCTCCGGAATTCTAAAAATAAAAAATAAGTCTTTATCATTCAGAAGTATCAAAATATGTACCTTTTGTCATTGTAATGTATAGGTGAAATTTGAATTCAATGATAAATTATTATATTAAAAAAAAAATAAAAAACAAATAAACTATCAGCCTATATTACTAAGTAAATTTTATAATATATTAATTATATTGGCTATTATACAAATTTATCTTATATAATACTATAAATTGAATTGATTTTTTCTGAAAACATTGTATTAATTATTTATGGTATAAGTAAACAATACCTTAAAACTAACTTAAATATCTAAATTTTTGAAAATATCATTATGCATATAAAATTTAATATTTGTAAAAGTTTCAAGTATCTATAAATAACATTTTTAAATTACTACAACATGGCACATTATTCTTTATTTATATATCTTATTCTGTCCAAATTTGAATTTCAAATAATTATAAAAACAACTGTGCGTCTATATATTTTTAGATTTTTTAGTTTCAGTAAAAACTCATGGGCTGCAGCAGGGGGGACAGGGGGGGGCATGCCCCCCGCTTTTGTTGCCAATGTTTATATACCTATTACAGAATTTTACCTATCCTAAATCTAGCATTGTATATGTATAATATACACCTTGCCCCCTGGTGAAAATTTCTGTGGGTACCCTTGTAAGAACTACTTATAAACAACCTTGAATTATTTTTCAAGTCAATTATACAAATTGATTATTATATACATTTTTAACCACCAAATTATTTGCAAATTTTAATAATTTTGACTAAAGTTAAAATTAAAACTTCAAACATTCATGAAAAAATCTTGGAAATATATTTTAAATACTTTTAAATCGCTAAAAAAATTACTTATGTGGGATCTTATTATTATTATTTACTTATAAGCTTTTTAATTGAGCCAAAAAAATTTAACGATACTAAAATCATCTGAAATTTATTAATGCCAATAAATAGCTTAGAGTTACAGTTAAATGTTTCAAGTTTTTACTGTTAATATTTTTTGAAGTAAAACAAAAAAACTAAAAATATTAATTTACTCTCAAATATCTAACTGGCAAAAATTTCAACTTATAAAAAAAACATACATTAGACTTATTCAGAATTAAAAAGTATATATTTTTTATAATTTTATTTTTAGATATTTACCTCATGAGGCGATGCTAATTCGGTAAAAGAAGTATCTAATGATGAGGTGGTGGATTTTAGCAGCAACATTCCTCCATGTTGTGGTATTAAAGTATCTTCATTAGCCATACAAGTTACATTATCTGATATTGAGCAAGTAAGACTATCATCGTCCTCGATTAATTCTGGAATTGGTTCTATTGTATCTGGTGAATATTGTCTATCATTTGCCCTAAAAATTATGTTAATTATAAAAATAAACGTATTTAATAACTTTTAAAGTAATTTAAAAGAGAAAATTAAGAAAAAGTAAAAATAAACGATAAGTTTACTAAAAATGATCAACAAAGATTTTTATATTTTACTACCAATTCTTTTTTATATACTATAATTTGACCCTATTTAATTAAAACAAATTGAATTACTGTTTATAATTATAATTAAATAGTTATTAACTATTTAAACTTCAATAAGTAGTATAATATATTATGATCCTGATTATTCAAATACGTTCTTTTCTAAAAATGATAAACTAAATAGAATAGACTAAATAAATTGTATCTAAGGAAATTTAATTCATATAATTATATATATATTTTTTAAATATTTCTCATCATATTTTTGTAACTATTTATGCATCATCCATTTTTTTTTACTATTGATTTTTTGAATAAGTAAATATTTGGATTACATGTTTCAACAACATATTTAAAATTATTATTTTATATTTCATTAGGTACCTATTAATAATTGTAATATACTATTAAAATAAAAAATCAAATAATCATCATGATAACCTCTATCTAAATTAAAAATATATGAACTTTGAAGAGAATATTTGGGAGTAATGGGAGTTAAACATCTCATTATTCAATGAATAGTATGGTTATTAACCCAATGTCTTAATGCTGATTTAATAGGATTTCTCTTATGCACTTTATTCCAAAAATTAATAAAATATTAACCTATTTGGTTCGGTGATAACAGCCAAAACTTCAACTGAACTTGATGTTATGACTTCTATAGATGATGATTCAGGTGTAGTTGTTGATGTTGATCCAAGAATTTCAACACTATCAGTAGATATTGTAGATTTACGATCACTATCACAACTGACAGCAGACAGACGATTAGTATTGTTAAAACTTGTACTCTTTGCCCTCCGAACCACATCAGTATTTGATTCTGAATCAATTTCAATGACATTAAATTGTTCATCTTGTGTGGATGGTGATTGTCCTATAGATCTAGCTGGTTGATTTGCCACAATCAAATCATTTTCTACAGATGATTTAGATAAATCTAATGACATGCTCTGCCTCAGTTCTACAATATTGAAAAATTTAAGAACATATTATTATTAAAATATAATTTTTCAAATTTTGAAATAATTTTTTTGCAAAATTATTATAACATTAACAACTATCTATTGTATAGACTATAGGGTGAGGTTAGGTACCTTATTCAAAGGATCAATGAACAACTTTCATATATTAATACCTATTCAAAGTTGATTAATAATAATACTTGTCTGTATAACAAACACCCACCACTTTGTTTATCAGCCACCTCGTCTTCATTTTCAAATACTGAGTTGGTAAATGAACTCCACAAACTTGAACCTAATTTAGAAATCTTCTGTTGAGAATCTTGATTATCTGTGTCTCTTTGAGTTTCAAGCTCCTGGTCTTGGGGTACTTCATCACTCTCATCTTCGTCTTTAATATCCAAAGCTTTATCAATAGTCTTTTGTGCTTCTTTAAGAGCCGTCTTTGCAAGACTTGCAAATCCAGACGCATCAAACTGATTAAACCAACTCATATTTTACTGCTAAATGTCTGTCTGTTAAAAGGTGATTTTATTGGACATTCTATCTATTTTATTACAATTAAATCCAACATATTATAAATTAATAATCATTTAAGTATAAATAAAATCATGATAATTTAACAAATAAGTTACTGAGAAGAATATAATATAATATAATAAATTTCTAATGATGTGTACATATTTGCAAAATTATAATTCATGTTAACGTTATCATACAGATATCACTTCAGATTGTGTTATCATAAATATTTGATTACTAAAAATTGTTATTTATTATCAATTACCACAGAATAGCTGATATAATTATAGCTATTGCCTATTTCTAACTTCTAAATATAAGCATAATTTTAATATAATATGTTTAAGCTATTGAGCAATTTTTGAATAATTGTTATGATATGTTCTATACTTCTATGATTTTTATTTTTATTATTTCCATTGGGCATTGACAATACTCCAAATTTCAATTATTTTTTCAATCTCTATTAACCATTGGATATTGAGGATTTAGCCATGACCTGTGATAGTCTAAAGACATGGAGTCACATTAATTGTAATTATATAATTTCATACTTAAGTATGAAAATACATATGTTTAAAGAAAATATTTATTAATTAAGTTGTTTAGATTACAGTGCAATCAACTGTTTAGATAAAAACAACTAATACGAGTAAAAAAATAGACATTTTAAAATTTATACTAATATTTATAGACATTTATTTACTACTAATTGACAGACAATAATATAGTCTTATATATTTAATAATGATATATTATAAAAATTCATGATTTCACTTAACAATTAATTTTTTTATTAAATAAAATAAGTAATTCAATATTTAAATATAAATTAAGATTTTGAGTTAAATACATTCTAAAATATTGCATTATTTAATAAGAAATACATTTCAAAAAGTACAATTTCATGATTTTTCAAATTAAAAAAAAAAACTAAATTAATAAAATAAGAAATAATATTAGATACCTATAATTTAAAATTTTGATTATTGAATTTTTGAATTAGATTTTATTAATACTCTGAATGTTAGAAAAATGAAATAACTTGAAAGTTGATATAAAATGGAAGGAAAGACAACAATCTACGATTAATCATTTGGGAGTGCGCAAAATTAGATTAATGTATTATGTTTGACGGAAAATAAATTGATAAAAAATTAGATCACAGAAATTCAGTTGCATTGGTCTAATAACTATCCAAGAAATATTTGTTTAAAAATTCTAAGGAACTTAACCTAACTATTTATTTTAATTTATTAATATACCAAAATAATTGTATTCAGTTAAAAATTTAAAAATAATTGTTATTTATTTTAAGATGGTATTTCTGTAAATTATTATTATTTATAAAAACATTGTGATGTAAAAACCACAGTACAATTAACAATTGAACAATATAATTGTTAATACATTTAAAGTAGAAAATATACATTATTAAAAGATATTTTATTACTTGAACATATATATATATATATTCATTTAATACTTTACAGAAACTTTAAATTAAATTAACAACAAACAAATTAAAGTCTTCCAGAATATCTAACATTAGATTTGTAATCGATGTATGTACTTTTTAATGTCAGCAAATAGGGTCCTTGAATAGTATTCATTAATTGTTTAATTTCTTCAGGTGAACAAACGTCCATTATATTGTAGATGACATTAGAAAAATGTTTCTGTAAATTTGTAATTCACAATTAATTGATCTACAGTAGAACATATCTTTTAACTTACCATAATTACTCCAAAACAATTAATTTCTGATGAAACAAGATAAATTAACTCTTCTAACATATAACGGCTTATAAGATCAAAATCCCTTTTATTTTGTTTGAATAAACTTGAACATCTGAATAATAAAGTAAATATTACATTAAATTAATTCATTGAAATCAAATATATATTATGCTTTATTACTTTTCAAGCTTGTGGAAAGGTATATAATAACTATGATCAAATGACGTTTTGGACATTTGAGTCATTGGGTATATAGCTGACAAACATTTTTTTAATAAGTTAGTAAATGTAGTGACATATAGTCCTAAATAAGGTTTTATAGAATTATCTGGACATTTATATAGAACTATTAATAGTTCTGAAGCTTCTATAAGTAACTGTGCTGCATTGCTTGTACTTTTTTCAACAAAAGTCATTATTCTCAATGAACAATTCATCATTGTAGTTTTGTTTATCTACATTAAACATAAAACATTACACATATTATTGTATAAATAAACAGAGAACAATGTGACAATGTTAAATATAACATAAAATAATTTATTTAAAAAACCTATTTTTTTTTTCATAAAAATATGAAAAATAGTTAACATCAACATTTGCTTTAGTATGCTAAATTCTACATTTTCATTTTTAACAAAAGTGCAATAAGACTTTATAACTTTTTATTGAAAATATGATAAATTATTCCAAGTTAAAAAACCAGTAATAATTATTAAAATTAAAACAAATTCAATGATCTATTAAATATATATATATGTTACGGGCAAAGTAGACTTTCGGGCAATGTGAACATTGCCCGGTCTATGTATACTTTGCCCGCTGTTTTTGGGCAATATATTAAAATACTATTTTGACCGGGCAGGGTGATACTTTCACCGGTCCATGTATACTTTGCCCGTAGTAAATTATACATTGTAACTTAAACTATCAACTATAATATTATGAAACCGTAGTCTGTTAGTATTTCAAATACCTATACTAGTATGAGCCACGAGGTACCAATATACAAAACTCTCAATATTATCTCGTCAATTATCGTCGTTTCAAGATTATATTATCGGTAAATCGGTTTTACCTTTTAGATATTGTACAATAATTATTATCGTAATCATTGAATCGTACAACATGTGAGTTGTTAATACTATTTAGTACTGCCCGGTTGAAAGTCGTTAGTAAGTATCGTCGTAGTGTTAGTGTAGTGTTCGCTGTATTAATGTGTGCGGTATTTAAATTAAATTAATTGAAATGGAGGGGCAATATTTAAAAAATCTAGAAATTGCATTAAAAAATAAAAATGTTAATAGTACATATTTAACTAAAACTAAATACGATGAATTAATATCTGAAGTAAAACAACTTAAACTGAAATCAAGAGGCCATAAACTTTTGAAAAAATATGATGTAATAACAGTATCTGATATGGAAAAATTAATTGTTTCAGTGAGTAATGAAGGTAATGATTTTAAGTACTATGTTTTTAAAGAAGAATTATTTAATATTATTCATGATACTCATTTAACTATCGGTCATGGTGGACGAAACCGTATGGAATATGAGCTTAATAAAAAATATAAAAACATTACAAGAGAATCAATTATGTTATATTTAAATCTATGCATATCTTGTCAAAAAAAAGGCAGTACTGCAAAGAAAGGTCTTGTTGTAAAACCAATCATTTCAAATGAATTGAATTCGAGATGTCAAATTGATCTTATAGATATGCAAGCACAACCTGACGGAAACTATAAATTTATTTTAGTGTATCAGGACCATTTAACAAAATTTGTTTTGCTTCGCCCATTAACGCATAAACGTGCCGAAGAAGTAGCTTATGTACTTCTTGATATTTTTACAACATTTGGCCACATTTACACCAGCGATTTTACAAAGTGACAATGGCCGAGAATTCGTAAATAAAATAATAAACGAATTATGTAATATGTGGGAAGATTTAAAAATTGTACACGGAAAACCGAGACATTCGCAAAGTCAAGGGTCTGTTGAAAGAGCCAATCAAGATGTGGAAAACATACTAGCCACTTGGTTACAAGACAATAAAACAAAAAAATGGAGTGAAGGACTAAAATTTGTCCAATTGATGAAAAATCGATCGTTACATCATGGAATAAAATGCAGTCCATATGAAGCAATGTTTGGATGTAGCGCTAAAATTGGATTAAAATCATCGGTACTTCCAATATCAATAATTAATAAATTAAAAACTGAAGAAGATTTAGAGGCAGCTATTTCATCCATGAATACTGGTGATCATTGTGAATTTGATGAAACATTAATTGAAGAAAAAAATGAAGAAGAAAAAATATATAATAGAATAAATAAAATAACTGCTGTAAGAACAGAGTCAGTCGTAAATTTAAAAACTCAAGCTAATCGAATGAAAGAAGCATCCGAAAATAGATTTTGTGAGGCAAAAGTGGGTGAAACCGTCAAAATCAAAACACCTGATGTAGACAGAGCTCGCAGCGACCTTCGTTGTATTCTTGGAGTTATCCTAGCAGGTAAAATGCGAATTTTATTATACATTTAAGTTTAATACATACCATTTTAAGATTTTTATTTATTATTTTAGTTCATGACAATAACTATAAGATAGGAACTACCGAAGGAAAGATGGAACACACATATAGTCGCAACCAGTTTACTACGTGCAAAGAAAAATTGGTTACTATAGAGGAGGTGCCTGATCTAACAATTACATTACGAGAAGCAGCGAGGAAATATTCAAATTTAGGAGGACAGGGGTATGATAGGTGTAATTGTACCCAACAATGTTCAAATAAAAAATGTAAATGTAAAGCGGCAGGGAAAAAATGCAATTCGAAATGCCATTCTAATAATAATTGCAAAAATAAATAATTAATATGATGATATTTATGTATTATTTGATGTAGGTAATTGTAATAAAAAATATAATGATAATTGTAAAAATAAATAGTTAAGTTAATAATAATAATATTTAAATAATAAAGTAATTAACAAGATCGATAAGATTAGAAATGTTTATAATTATAATATAAAAACTTTTGGTTTATATTGCGCCAACTAGACTGGGCAATTCTATACAGCCTGGACAATGTATAATTTTGCCTACATTGCCCACCATAATCGGGCAGTATCATAATGCCCGGTCAATGTAAACATTGCCCGAAAGTCTACTTTGCCCGTAACATATATATATATTACTTTATATTATTGATATGAATAAAAAATTGTAAAGGTTATAAAAATAAGTCAAGATTAAATAACAGTATTTTTTTCTCTTATAAATTTAGAGTTAAATTATCTGTCCATATTTTTTAAGCTTAGAACACTGCAGATAATCAATAATGTATATATGTTAATATTATAATTTGATAAAGATATCAAAAAGATATGCGTTTGCTTAACTTTGAATAAATAGCATATGCACATTTAAAAATAATAACTAATAGTTAGTTATTATAAAATAGCAACTATTTTAGTATGTATTAATAGTAATTAATTATATATATATTAATCTTACCCATGGTATTTGAAGTAATGAACAAACTAATTTTATTAACAAAATCAAACCTTGGTCCGTTTGAATCTTTTTTGTGTTAAATAAGAAAGTTCTATTTAAAACAAAACAAAAATGATTTATACTATCCTTGCGAATTTTTTTCTTTTGTTTAAACAGTTGAATGTTCAGTAAATAAGACCATAGTTCTTGTATATATTCATAATAATCTCGATTTATAGTTGCTTCATTTCCTTCAATAACTTTTATCTAATATAAAGTTGTTTGATTTTAATATAGGTACAATAATGAATTTGTTGTTATACAAATAATTTAGATATTGTAGGATTTATAAGATAATTAAAAAAAAAGTATTTTTCTTTGTTATTAATAGAGCACTTTAAGCATAAGAATCTTTTAAAAATTCTAATACAAAATAATTAGACATAAAAAAGACCATATTTATTTAGGCTAATAAAAGAAAAGATAAGGTACGCCTACAATATCAGCATTAATTATAAATTTTCTAATAATATCTTACTGTTTCAATTTTCAAAATATTTATGAACTTTGTTAAATCATTTGAAGAACACACATCCAATAATATTTTAGAAACATTATTATCCATGCTTATAGGATTTAATATATATTCCCAACATTTTGATAAAAACCCTTTTGGTATACAATGAGTAATTATGTCATAATTTTTAAAAATGGTATCTAAAAGAAAGTTTTTATCTTCCAATTGCACTTTTGTATTTTCATTGAACTGAAAATAAATAAGACAATACAGTAGAATATCATTATATATACAATAATAATTAAAGTATTTAAAATATTCTTACTAAAAAAGTAATGTAGTCATCCAGTATAGCTAGATTATTGAATAAACAATCATCATTTTTATTTACAATTGAAAAATTTAATGATACACAGTAAGGGTAAACTAAAAGATGATTTTGTGAGGATATATAGTTGAATGAAAGTATTATCATTTCATTAAGAGTATAATAATAATCAATAAAGCATTTTTTTTCAGTCGATTGCGTTTCCTAAAATATAAAAATGTTATTAATAATATATTAAATTCAGTATACAATATACATAAAATACCTAATTGTAAAATAAATTTATACTATATTTTTAATACTTAAATAAGATAAATTAATATTAAAAAAATATTATAAAACTGAATAGCTATTTTGTTTCAGAAAATACAAATAATAAGAGAGTAACTAAAGAAAAATAATTAGCACAAAATATGTAATAAAACTTACTGAAATACCACCCAAAAAACATGCTATTATAACTGCTGTATCCGCCCAATTTTTTTCATAATTTATGATTTTATCCAAATCCTTTGTAATATATTGTTTTTGTAAATAATCTTTATTTATTTTGATTGATATACTTTTAAATAAATTTCTTGATTTATATTCCAACTCATTGTCAGATTTCAATTTTTGATAAATATTGAATGCATAAGACACAGCAAGGAAATGCATAGGAAGTCCACAGATTTTTAAAAAGTCTAAATAATGAAAATAATTAAGTTTAACTATAAAAATGTAAAAACTATTTAAAATATAATTACCAATAATAATTGTAATTAACTCCTTGATACTAAAATTATCAAGATTAGTAGCCATAACAAACTCTGAGAGAATAGAAAGCAGTACTAATGAAAATGGACTATTATTAATTTGTGTTTGATGACATCTTAATGAAATATTTAATAATTTTAAGATTTTTAAACACCTAAAATTTGAAAAAAAATATTTATTAGTATAATAATATTATAAATCTAAAATAATTTCAATTTATAAAAATATAGATATTTCTGTGTATGCTAGTAATTACTGAAATGTGTCAAGAGTTAAGAGTTGACCTGAGGTAATCCAAATTATGTTACTTTTGTTACCGGTAAACTACCATATTATTAAGAGGACGCTACACCAGCATGTGTTGTCTCCGTTTTACAAATGTACAACATAGCAAAAACTGTTTTGCGTGGGACAACTTTTCTCGCACCATATTTGTTGTAGAACTACCAAATTTTCACAACACGTAAAGAAGAACATTATCTATGCAACAGCGTGCCTATATTTTAGATAACATAACTACAATAAAAGTTATTTGCTTATAAACTTTTCGGTTTTTTGTTCTTTTAATTTGCTTATAAAAAATGATTGGTTTGTGCTATTACAAAAAAGAGCACGTTGTTGCATAGATAATGTTCTTCTTTACGTGTTGTGAATATTTGGTAGTTTTACAACAAATATGGTGCGAGAAAAATTGTCCCGCATAAAACAGTTTTTGCTATGTTGTACATTTGTAAGACGGAGACAACACATGCGGGTGTGGCGTCCTCTTAATATCAGGCAGTAGATATGTATTGGAGAGGGAGTTGGAAGTTTATCACTCCCCTTAAATGTTTACAAAAATAAAAACTAAAATGTGAAATTAAGTATAAATGTTTTATTTGCTGATTATCTTACACACCAACATCTTAAATTAAGAAATTAATATGCCAAACATATAGTTAAAAAAAGCGGGTAAGTGGGTACCGCTCTGCTGTATATTAGGTGTCATGTGGATCACTATTATATAATATAGGAGTGTTAAATTTGAATCCAATGATAGTTAATAGTTATCATTGTATACGAAAAACAATTCTATATCGATTCAAATATATATATATATATTTTTTTTGTTTTCTCGATTTTTTTGAAAAATGTTGGAAAATGTTTACTTTTGACCTTTATAATGCACCAAGGATATTCACTTTTCTATCGGAAACCACCCTCAAAGTTTGAAATTGAAGCATTATTTCGACTAGGTAAGCTGTACAGTGTACACACACAAAAAAAAAAAAAAAAAAAACAACACATCATTGTAAAATCAATACATTCATCACTTCGTTCAGAATCTAAAAGAAAGAGACTATTAGTGAAAACACAGAATGTATTAGCGACATTAATTTGACCAATCTACATTTTAGCTTCTGAGTGAAGTTAATTACTTTACTGACTTTATAATAGAGTGTAATGATATGGGCTTAAAATTTCTTAAAAATATTCAAAATTTCAAACTAAAATTAAAATTAAATAAATAATAATTAAAAATAAATAGAATGGCATACTTATTGATGTTCTCTGAAGGTACTTCTATGACTTTTTTGTATCTTTTAAAAGTAATGAGCTTTGCTGATTCTTCATAAATACTTTCAAAAGAAAGATCAGGACGTGAATCAATTAAAGAAATAATACTTTCAACATTAAACTTGGATAAAATTAATGATGATTCATTGACTTTTTCATTTTTTAAATGTTCACAAATATTCTGAAGCGTAAAAAATGTTACAGCATGTATTTCTAACCTGTAAAGAAATAAATGTAATTCATTGTCATTTAATAATGAAAATGTTTTAACAAAGTTTAAGTTAAACATAGAAGTTATAGAAGTAGTCAAATAGTCATATAGTTTTTAATATATGAAAATACAAATATCACTTTAAATACATTTCAAGTTTCGAGAAAAAAATATTCCAACATGAATGATAGGCCTCGATTAAGACCTACAGTGCCTATAGGTTATGAACAATTTGATGCTCCTGTTCTATCAACTCTTGGCAGTGCCGGCGTAAGGCATGTGTGACCACACCAGGGGTCTCATTTTTTTGGAATTTTAAGGGGGCATTGTTAATAAATAAAAAATATAAAAATTATTTAAGGGTGGCAATGCAGCAGGTTTATTATAGGTAATTGGCACAGGGCAGCAAAAAACCTAGCGCCAGCACTGGCTCTTTGTAATATATTTTTAATATTTAATTTGTAATAAATTGTACAAACTATATATAATTTTAATTGAACATTATAATTAGACAATTTTAAGAATCTATTCTATTTAGACTAATAATACCGTACTTATACATTCAATAGAAAATAAAATAAAAATAAAAAATATGGTGTACCAAATTCTGTGGCCAATGCAGAAAGTTCAGTTGGCTATGGCCAACCATTGAGTCAGAGGAAGCTGTACTCAAATGTGTAGTCTCTATCTTACTAACATAAAATAAATCAAATTTGCATTTAGCAGAATTAATTTTCAGCTGTTAGCCTTAAAATTAGGGTCAACTAACCTATTATTTATCTTAAGAGTAAGACTATTATCTAGGGCATCACGTAAGCTTTATATGATATTTTAATTTTAAAGTTTTAATATATTATACAGCTACATAGTCAGTTTAAAATTAAAATATCAATAAAAGCCTTTATTATTCAAATCATTCAAATTTACTATTAAAGTTAATGGCATAAAATGGATCTACTGAAATTGAATTTGGTATGTTGTATATTAGTAAGACAAAGCATATGCAGGTAAAACGTTCTCTTCAATCTTAATCTAAGCCTGATGATTTAATTGGAATAAATATCCTATACATTAAACATAATGAATAACGATCAACAGAAACATTAAAGCATTTACTTGTAATCCTTATTTTTAGATTGTAGAATTTTACAATCTTGTAAATCAAATTCGGGTTTGATAATACAATTTGTAATTTTTTGCAAAATAATTAATTTTGTGCTTTGAGGAAGAATATCTGAAATAACATGATAATTTTTAGCTAACATCTCATCAGTAGCAACGTCTAATAAAAGCGTAATATTTTCTTCTAGCGGAATATTTTTGGTTTTAAATTCTGATAGCATTCTCAAATATTCAATGAGAAAATAAGTCTGAAAATTAATAAAAAAAAACAATTATAAACTAGTAAACCAATATATATTTTTTTAGTTCTAAGGATATACAAGTTTTGATTACTTACAAAACACTCATTTCTCTTGTGTATTTCTGATTTATCAGAGATTGTTTTCAAGCTTTTAAGTATGGATTTATAAGTATTGCAAATACATTGTTCCTTTTCATAATTAAACAAACAATCATCATTTTTTGGCATGAATATGTCATCTAATATTTCTGATAATATCAAAGTTTTAAACTTTGTAGTAAGTTGACTTAATTTCATAAATAGAGTGAAATTTGCGACATCAAGCTAGAAAATGTTTTGTTAAATAATAATATTCTGCTTGTATTTATATTTATTATGTTACACACTTACACCCCAAAGGGCAAAGTAAATAATAATCTTTAGTTCACGTCAACAAAGTTTTAGGAAGTCATTTCTCAGATAGAATAATATAAAATGGACTATATTTTGTATGACAGTATCTCTAGAGCAGGTAAGCAAATTGTTCACTCTTAAACCCAGTATAGTCGTTACCAGATAAATTGAGACGGCGCGATAACCGAAAACCAGTGGTTCACTGTACTTCAATATTATTACCAAAAATACATTAATAAACCAACAATTGTTACAAAACTTTTTTTTTACGATATTAATTTAACATAAACGATTCTGATAATAATCTTTTATTTAAAAACAAAAAGCAGAAATTGTAAAATATTAAATAATATAAATAAGTACGAGAGAGAGAGAGTACAGACAATTTTTTGCACTGAGCCGGGTTTGAACTGGTGACTGCACGCGTCGTAGCCAACTGTGTGACTTTGGCATCACACTGCCAGCAACTAGTTTGGGCTACACTTACTGAAAAGCGCCGCTGCAGCCATCTAAATTTATCTGGCAACGACTGTAATTGTAAACTACATCCAAAGAATAGGGTACCCCGAAAAATTACTCAGTAAATTTTTTTTAAAAAATTTGCATTAAAATGTACTTATTAATTTTAAAAAAACAACATATTATATTACATGTGTAAATAAGTATAAATAAAATACAGTAGCGAGTTTCTGGTTTATAATTTTCCAATGTTATTTATTAGAGGAATCATAAATTTTATTATAGTATATACATATCTAAATTATTTAGAAAAGTAATTAAGTATTTATTAGTTTTTAACTCACAGGTTGAACTCTATCAGCATTTATAAAATGATTCATGATTGAAGATAAATGTTTTAAAATTTGACACATACGTGAATCCGATCCCCATATCAAATTGCCAAATATAAGCTCTACATTATGTAATCCATCACATATTTCTTTTACTACCTGAAATAATCAACAACATTAAGACAATAGTTATTAAAACTTACCAATATTAAATATTAGTGCTATACTTTTATATTTATTTTTTTTTTTTACCTACTTATACATGTTATTAAATAGAAAATCATTACAATGGAATAAAATAGGTAATACAAATTATTTAAGCCTTTAATTAAGTTAACATGTGTTGCTGTAAATACAGATTAAATAAAACATAATATTTAATGTATTATATTGTACAGCTAATATGTATGATACATATGTCAGTGGAGCAACCAGGGGGGGTGAACTCCGCATCTGGACCCTTCCCTTGACTTGTATAATAGTAAATTAATAAATAAAACACCACTTTGATTTTTCTTTGAGAAATAATATTTAAAATAATAATACTAATTAAATATTATATTGTTAATAAAAATTAAGATGGTTTATTTTGTTGGATCCCTCCTATGAAAAAATCCTGGTTGCGCCGCTGTATTATGTAGCCACATAGGTTATATTTAAGTGTGTAATAAATGTCCAGATGGCAATTAAATTTGTTTTTTAGTTAAAAATTAGAATTTTTTTTAAAAAATAGTATCTCATTGAAGAATTGCAACTTACTCTTAGAAATTCATCATTGATCTGAACAACTTTATCTTCAGGGTAATTAACTTTAAACTTTTCTAAACTATTTAAGAATTTTGTGTTGCGCAACATTTTGACGATCTTAAAGCATTGACGTTAACTCTATTACACAAAAACAGAAATTAATTATAATTCGGTATTCGTTCTCATAATATCACAGAATAGATTAAATATATTAAATAATATCATAAGTCGTGACTGATATAGACGTTAAGGCAGCAGCTAAAAAGGCAAGAAATATTGTTGAAAAATTATTATAATAATATAATCTACCAATATAGTCTACCAAGTATTTCAGTTGAGTATAGATTACAAGTATAGTTTAATTACCTAAATTAAATAAATCACAGCTATATTTTTAATTGAAGTATTCAGTTTAAAATATGAATATTAAATACAAAATAACATGAAAGGTACATACTACATTGTACATTTAAAAATATTAGGTATTGTGTAGAACTGTAGACTCACTACTCACTAGAGTACTATAATATAGACTCAGTTCACAGTTGTAGAGTGTAGACTCAAGTCGAGTCTAGACACACCACACACGCAAGACGCAACACGACGTTAATTTATTGTTAATATCATATACAACCGGTCGGAGCCCGGAGGTTGCACGTGCGTTCCTAACCACGATTTAAGATAAATGATAATATAATTTTTTTTAATCAACGATAAAGAAGTTATTCATGGCTAAAACACATAATATAGTTGGCAACAACGTTATGCAACGTTGCCAGATCGGCCTCAGAGTCCATTGGTAGATTGTGGTGTTGTTGACTGTGCAAGCACTGCAAGCTGTGAGGAGTGAGGAACTTGGAATGTCAGATTTCGTAATTTTTTCTATGCAATTGGCTTTTTATTTTTTACTTTTTAGTGAATACTATTGATAGGGTGGCCGTCGCTCACTCGCTCGCCTGAAATCTGAATCTTTCAACCATTGAGTAATGGGTAGTGACTACTGACTACCCACTGACTAATGAACGTTGAAAATCATTCTCCTCCTCAAACTATTACAACAGTTAACAGTGCAGTGCGTCGCATTATTCGCATTACTAGTACTTTCGCGTATTGAAAATAATTTTATTACACAGTATTATTTATCGCCATAATATTGTATATTATTTAATATCTTACGTCAATACCTATCAACGTCTATATAGTATTGTTTCTAATTCAATTTGTCATTGTTAATAGATTTTTAAACGACTCGAATATCATTGTGGTTGTTGTTTTTTTAATCTCGAATCTTTTTTTCTTTTAATTTACCTACCAACCAAATTACTTTATTACCACTGCAGAGGTTCGTACATATTATTCCGAAATATTTTAAGTAGTTTGTGATATTAGTTTTAACATGTAGGTAGTGGTTGTCTGAACGTAAACGTATATTACGAACTCAAATAAAACTACGTATGGGTTTTAAAATAAAAATTGTTAATATTGTCAATGACCTATTTAACGTAAGTCTAGTGAATTTTGATGACCATTCATTCATTATTTCTATTAAAGTATTTAAGAATACATAAGTCGCATTGTCGTTTATAAGCACAAAACAATGAATTTATTCGCGATTTGAAATTTATTAACTAAAATAAATAAATAAATATTTTAGCATGGTTAATTCTAAATGTCATGACAGGTACTATTGAATATTTAAATCAAATTTATTAATCATTTTATCCCTTTAATACTTTTAATGTCTAAATTATTTTAGTATAAATATGGAACAGAGACTGCTATAATTAATTATATTGATTTTTATTAGGTATCTATTGAAAAAATAATTAAATTGTACTTTTCAGTTTTCATATTTTAGTGGCCAATTAGCTAGTGATAGATTTCTCAATTCTATTTTTTTCTGCTCTGAACTACCTAGGTACCTAATTTTCATTTATTTTAAGTTCAAATTTTTTTTTTTTATGGATAAGTAAATAACATAGATATAGTTGTTAATTATAGATTATCTCTAATCGAGTCTCTAATAAACAAATTAT
Organism: Aphis craccivora; assembly: GCA_009835225.1. Taxonomy (NCBI): domain Eukaryota; kingdom Metazoa; phylum Arthropoda; class Insecta; order Hemiptera; family Aphididae; genus Aphis; species Aphis craccivora. The sequence goes on from VUJU01002506.1 coordinate 26,439, forward strand.
CATAAATTAATATTATTGTTACATAATATCAACTCATCAATATAACAATGAAAATGTGTTGTGTAAAGTATATTATCTTTAATGAACTTATATACATAAAATAACAATAGTAAACTTTTATGTGTTGAGCCATGTCATGACCTGCTTCTAAATGTCCCAGGTATCCTTAACTGTGTTGCGCTTTTGTAACGTCTCTCTTAAATATGATCTTATATTAAGATTAGTGGTAGAAACCACTGTAAAATACTGATTTTGGGGTCCTGTGACATAATTTAGTACTATATTTGATTAATTTTCTTACACTTGAACATTGGGTTAAGACTTCCAAGAAAAAATGTGTGAAATACTTTAATAATTTGATTAAAGTAATACAATTTTCACTATTCTCTTTGCCTTGACCTTAGGATACTTATACTGTTAATTGTCTAATTACATAATTGTGTCACAACATGTTATAAAATGTGTGCTATAGTATTTAATTATTTATACATTTTATAGGGTACTTACTATTATTCTATAAATGATAAATTTGGTATTTGAATTATGTATTTTTGATTAAATTTATCATATTAATTCTAGTTATGGCCGACCAGAGTCAAAATCCAGGAACTCCTGGTACTAGTAATCAATATCCAAACTGGCCCCAATCGATGAACTGGTCTTATGGAAAGTAAGTATTTCATGATAAAAGTACCTAATTGATTTAAATTAAAAACTAATGCAGAATAAATGAGAAATATAAAATTAAAACTAATAATTATAACCAGCAGTGAATTATTTATTTATAATAATATAGTATGTGTATTAAATATTAATGTTGATTTTATTTTTATAGCTATACAGGACCTCAAATGTATAATATGAATGCGTTTTATGCTGCACAATGCTATAATCCGGTATGACTTAAATTTAACTTATAACCATTGTTACCCTTTTTTCTTATTTTCACATAGGTTCATTATTTTGTTTATATTTTTTTTAGCAAGGATTTCAAAGTTTCCCTAGTCAAAATTTTAATTTTAAACCATTTGTTCCTGGAGGTAAAGTATTAACTTGATAAGTTTTTATGTATAATATATTTAAATATATTTTTAGGCAAATTAGAAACTGCAACTGTTTCACATGAAAATTCTCCTCCTCTGCCAAATGGACCAGCTCCTTCACAACCTCCTCCACCTCAATTTGATAGCGATGATTTAGATAAACTTCCACCTTTACCACCTGGTTCTCCACCACCCGTTCCTGGAATATGTGATGTGCCTCTACGTAAGTTTGAGTTAAATGTATTACTGGCTTTTACAACATACAATTTTTTTTTTTTAATTTCATTAGGCTTGTTTGTATTGTAATATAATTGCTGTAAAAATGTATTTATGCAATTTAATATCTCTTTTGTGTGCAGCTCTGTTTGATTAAATTGTCTATTAAGTATATTTTATATAATATACAATTGAGACACTTATAAGAACAAGGGCCCAATTCGAACTTTCAATTTTTTTCAGAAGACAAAAAAAAACTTATTCAGTTAAAAATTATTAGTATGATCACAAATTTTGAATTGTCTTCATATTTAATACCTTCTATAATTTTTTTCAGTTAGAAGTTATTTTGAATATTTCAGTAAGTCAAAGTATTTGTTTGAAAATTGTAAATTTGGGCCTATGTTCTAATAAGAATTTTAAACGGTGTGTTTAATTTTAATTTAATGAGACAACACTGGGTTTATATATGAAATATAACCTTTTTATTAAAAAATTAAATAAATTAACAACAAAATTTTTAATCTTTAGAATATTTCATAAAATTAGAAAAAATAATAATAGAACTTAATGACCTTTTTCTCCTACAATGAAACTATGATTATGAATTATATTATGTTCCTGTATGAATTTCGGGCCATTGTTCTACCAAAATATAAAATTTAATAAATTAAAACTTATGACAAGAAAAAATGCATTTATGAAAAATGACTAATTGGGCCCTTGTTCTTATAAGTGTCTCAATTATCAATTCATCGTATATCCATGGTGCTATTTAGAGATTTAGACAATATCACTGAAACAAAATGTTTTCCATCATTTAATGAAAACACTAAATTAAATAATATTCAATTTTATTGGCTATATTTCAATATGTGGTATAACTGAGGCTATTTATTATATTACTTATCTAATTATAAATATGTGTATAGGATGCAATCTGTTGATAATTTATGTTGTGCTATAGCTGGAATATTCATATAATTAATTATTTTATTAATAAATATTATAATAAATATTTTTAATTTACTTCATGCTTTTTTTTTGGATTTTGAGCAATGAATGTATCAATGTATCATATATAAATTGAAGTTTTTTTGTGTGCCTAGTATAAAGAAAACTTATTTATTAGAAAAAAAAATTTTTTTGTAGAAAAGTGAATTTTGTTTCATTTCAGTTTTTTAATTTTGTTATAATTAAAAAATAATTAATAAGTATTTTAAATTTTCAAAAAAAAAAAAAAAAAAATTAGCTCTTGTGATTTTATTAAATTCAATTATTTACAATATTTTTTAGCACCTCAGCCAAATATATCATCCCTACCTCCCATGCCTCAAACAAAAAATGGTAGAAAAAAATGGAGAAAAAAACAAAGAAACTTAATGGAAGCAGCTATGGCTCACCAGTCTGCACAAATTGCCCCTCCTGTATATCCTATAATCAATTTTGTTCCTTCTGTTCCTATTTCACAACCACCTCCTACACCAAAACAAACTATACCAAATTCTTTATTTTCATTTACTCCTATAGTTCCCAGCAAACCACCACCACCACAACAACCAGCACCACCTAAAGAAATTCAATCTATTCAAAAAAAACAAAATACCTTTGATTTGCCCGATAATTGTCCATCTAGTTTAAGGTAATTAATAAAAGTTTTTTAATAAAAAATAAATTTATTGAAAGTTTATCTTCTTTTTTAGAGATTATATAAAAAAATGTCAAGATAAATGTATAAATAAAATAGACAGAGATAGAATGGATATAATTTTAAAAGGAAAATTGACTAATGCAAATCATGATGGTTCACTTTGGATTAAAGACTGGACTAAAGAACCAATGCCAATGTATGTATTTTTATATTTGTAGGATATTTTTTTTCTGTTATTATGAGTTTATATTTATTTATTTTTAAAAATTTAAATTTATAAATTATAAAGTTATAATCATATGTATAATAAAAAAAAAAAACCAAACTGATTAATTTATATAGATTGAAATATGTTTTCTATTAAAAGGTTATTAAGTGAAAATATTACAATAAACCAAAATCAAGAAAATGGTAAAAATAAAAATTCAATCATCAAAATTGCATTCAAAAAGTCTACGAACAACTATGTCAACTGCTATTTTACTTCAAAATTCAAATCTTGTTTGTCCCCTTCATCAAGTAGTTCTAATGAGTAAGTGTTTTAATTGTAAGATACGATAACTTGTTATACATTTGTGAAATTTATTGAAGTATTAATGAAATAATTATATAATATTCAATTGGCTATTCATATACATATTATTGTAAAATGTGTGCATGCTGTCAAAACTATAAAAATGTATATATTTTAGGTTTTTAACTAACAATTTAATTGATAATATTATTTTAAATACGTTTTTTAGATCTAATAATGATGTCATTAAAAAGAAAAACAGTCCGTTACGGGAAAATAAAAGACAAAATAGTGATGATTTTATTCCTCTTAATGTCAATAATGATGAAAGTAATAGCAAAAAGAGTAAATATACTAATAAAAACAAAAAGTAAGCAACTATTTTTTCTTATTTTAATTATAGTATACTTAAGTTTTAAATTAGTGATTAACAATATTTGTATGTTATTTATTATTTTAATTTTATTAAATTTATGATTTGTATTAATAGTATATTTTTCTTTAATCGGTAATTTTTGTTTTTATCTAGATTATATAACGAAGAGGCTCATATATATCAACAATATGGCTCTATAAATAATAAACCAAATTATGATAAACATTTGTTAACCAAGCGTGCCGCACGTTTTTCATCCCAAGGAAGTCCAAAAAAAAAGCCTCGTCAAATAATAAAAAATGATTATCATTCACAAAAGTTTTCTTCTATGGATGATGATGAGTTTCATATAGACTCTTGTCATATTGTTGGAACATGCGTTGATTTAGAAAAAAAATATTTAAGATTGACTGCAGTTAGTTTTATTTATTGTATTTATTTTGTTAATTATATCAAAAGTATAAATTATTTTTAATTATAATTAAAAATTAAACAGGCACCAGATGCTGAAGCTGTAAGACCACTAAAGGTTTTGGTAAATTCTTTACAACATGTTAAGTCCAAATGGATGAGTAATAGCGACTATGTCTTTGCATGTGATCAATTGAAGTCAATTCGACAAGACTTGACAGTAAGAAACTTAATATTATTGTTTTTGTTGTTGTTTTCTTATAAATAAGTTATTATTGGATATAGGTACAAGGTATTAGGGATCCATTTACAGTCGAAGTATATGAAACACATGCTAGAATAGCTTTAGAAAAAAGTGATATGGGAGAATTCAATCAATGTCAGACTCAACTGTGTGATTTGTATGAGGAGTTAAAAGATAATCCTACTGCTCAAAAAAATAGAAATGAATTTCTCTGTTACAGTATATTGTATTGTATATATACTAGAGCGTTATGTGGTAAATATAATTTTATACATTTTTAATAATTATTTAAACTATAACTGTTAACTAAAAAATATAATTTCAAATTTGTATCTTGCAGAGTTGAACAATGTTGTATTGTGTATTAAAGAGTCAAAAATCAAAGACGAAAGTGTAGAATTTGCATTGAAAATCAAAGATGCCTGGTGGTTAGGAAACCATATTCGGCTATTTTCTTTGTACAAAGTAGCTCCTAAAATGGCTTCATACTTAATGGATATGTTTCTGACTAGAGAGCGCAATAACTTCTATTTGGCTATTGCCAAGTCGTATGTATACAAACAATTTATCATTTATAATAACACTATTTTTCAGGGTATTACATAATTTGTACAGGTATTAATTTTTGTGTTTTTATTTCAAATTAAATTTGAATAACTTATCTACTTTTTATAATTTCTGGGTTAAGGTAGTGTTGATATGTGTTTTTTTAGACAACTTAAATAATATAATATTATTTTTAAATATTATTAACTAATGTTAATTATACTTATTTAAATGCTTATCAATTAAGTTTCAAAAACTAATATTTATTTATTATTTTGATAAAACAATTTTTATTGATTATTCTACTAAAATTATGAATGTCCTTGTTATGAAATCATGTTCTTGTTAGAATATGTATTCAAGTTCAGTTCTAGTTTTATATATGAGTATATATAAATATGTATCTAGATTAATATTTCTTTTTTTTAGTGAATAATTTTTTTTAAAGACAATTTTATTATGATATAACAGTTACCGTCCAACTATTCCAATCTCGACCATTCAAGATCAAATGGCATTCGATAAACGTGAGGATTGTTTGGCTTTTCTTAAGGCTGCAGGCGCTGTATTTACTTCCAATAACGAAAACATCGACTGCAAAGCAAGCTGCGGTTCGGCCGAAGCTTGACTTTCAGATGGTTTCGTTCTCATGTCTACATAATCATATATATATATGTATATATCTAGTATAAGAAAGTCTTCGTTGATTTGTCATCATAGAAAAGAACCACGATGAGCCACAAATTAAAGTTCTACTTCTAAATATAAATATAACTACATCTATAAAATTATTTTATGACTCAAAAAATAAATTAGGTATGTCAGTCATGGAGACTAACATATGTTTTTCAACACAATGTATTCCAATGGATCACTGCACAAAAATGTTAACCATATTTTTGGGCAATTCAGCTTCGTTTTCTACGTCCATCTCTCTTTTGTTTGTTTGTTTGTTTGTTTTTTTTTTGTCGATTGTCTTTGGCCTTCATTATTCTGAAGCTGCAAAATGTTATGAAGAAATCTGATATTTTTTGTATCTACACCTAATTATTTGTTATATCGTGGATTATGAGTAAGTAAGAGATGTCCCAAAAACTCCATGAAAATTCAATTGTCTTGAAATTGAGAAAAAAGTGCTTGCTCAATGAAAATATGTGGTCACTTGTGCCAAAACTTGAGTTAGGTAAGTAGGTGCTCTGTTGCTGAATTTTGTGAAAATCCTACCTATGTATCATGGAAGAAAGTATAACAGACATCAATTACAATGTGGATCAATTTTAAAAAGAACTAACTGGAAAATTCATATTGATTAGCCATACATTTGTTCTGTGTGTAACTTGAACATACAAAATATTTAGTTCAAATAATTTTTTCTTATATTTAATTACTCAATTCATATTAATATGATCAATGCATTTGCGTTGGCATGTAAAAAAAATACATTTAATAGTAAAATGTGAGTCTTCATTCAAGGATAATTCAATATGGCTGTACATTTCATAGTGATTTGTTGCAAGTACTATTTTTAAGTAAGTATATAATCTATAAAATATGTATACATGTTGTATATTGTTGATGTAATTTTATTTACAAGTTTATTTATTATTTTTTTTTTTTTTTAGCACCAATTATACTAAGATGTCCATCCAACTTTATTATTGATTTAACATATTGCATTTTAAGAGAATATTTATGGATCATCATATGGACTAAAGCATTTATATATTTTTAATAGGTAAGAGTTTTATTATAAATTAAAATTATTATGTGGATTCTTTTAATGCTAAATAGTAAGAAGAAATGTATCATAATAATAATAATAATAACTTATAATTATTAGTGTTAAACATGGGTGGAAGTGCATAGCTTCCCTCCTCCTGGGCAAAAAATATTATGAATTTGTAGTTCAACAAATATGGCATAATATTTACATGTACATGTGAAAATAACATTGAATTTTTACTATGTTACATTTGAACATTTTTTCTTAAAATGTTATCTATGGGTGTCCATGGTTATAAGAAATATAAACATTAACTAAATTGTATTTAAATAGTATAATAAAATGTATGTCACAAAACTACAAAATTATGTCTTGTTAAATATTTTAAACTATCCAGTACTTGTGCTAATAATATTTTGATCATTATTAATTTATGTAATATAATAATTATGTTATAACTTATAATATTAATTCCTAGTATTTAGTTAGTATAAATTATTTATTGTATTATAGTGGTTTTTTTTTTTTTTTTTACAGGATACATTTTGTGCATAAGGTTGAGTAATTTTAACAAATTTTATCAGTATTCAATTCTAATAGGAAAATAGTCTGGTTCAATTAATTATGTGGATAATATACTATACTATTCAGACTCTCGTGGTTTATTTATTTTATTTAGTTTATTATTTCTTCGACAAATTACAAGTCATTTACTATATTTATATTTTATATGTTTAAAAATAATTTATATATGCAGTTATTTTAAATTAATTCTTATATTTTGTTGTAAATATATTTTAGAACAATAATAAATGAATAAGTTTTAACTATTGTTTTATTCCTATATATTATTTTACTAAGTTAATTTTTAGGTTTATTAAAAATAAAAACTTGATAGAAAAAAATATTTTTATTTTTATAGTTAACCTATTTTATGATAAAGATCTAGTCGTTACTTAGATCTAAGAGTTGTTAGCTGTTTGACTGCCATGATACCCTTATTTACATCTGCTGAAAACGGAATGACTAGTATAACCGTCTATATCATTCAAATGTTAAGATCTGTTACATAAAATTCTCAGTTAGATTGTGGGTATCGTTTGTATCTTATCAAACATAAACAACTAACTTTAATATTATTTTAATTTTCGAATAATATTTCTGTATTGTAGGACTACCATAGAAGACAGGACATTTTTTTGTTTTTATGAAATTAATTAGATTTTATATTCACATAAAATAAAATCATTACCTTTAGGCAAATTTCTTATCGATCGCATCCCAGAAAATATTATAATAATTTATTTATTTATATATAATTAGTTTGAATAAATATTGATTTTCAATCATGAGTTTTTGGATCACTCTTCCCCTCCAATACTATCATGGTGACAAGTGTAAAATATAATATTTGAAAGGGGGAATTCTGAAAATATAATTAAATAAAGCATAGCAAAAATTCAAAAATAATTATAATTTAAAAACAAAATTTTTTCAAACTGACATTGAAATATTGAATAAAATTATTGTCATCTTATAAATAGTATTATTAACTAGTTAGTTAATCAAATATGATACTAAGTTAAATCAAAATAATTGATTAAGGTTTAATGTTTTAGTTAAATAGTTTCACATTATTAAAATTTATCGTCATAAGTACTATAAAAATTATAAGAGATTCTCTTACTTTTTCTGAGTAAAGTCAAAGTAATCTAGATTTGAACTTGCCTTATTCATTATTTGAATTGCGGACATCCCCCCCTGACTTTTTCTTGTGTACTAGGACATTTTCCCTCCATTTTTTTTTTAAGTTTTTTTTACTATTTAATAATATTATATTATAGATATCTTCATTGGAGCACTCTAGAAATCAAATTCACGAGATATTTGTTAAGTATCATAACTAGTACAGTTTTAAAATAAACAAAAAGCTGGCAAGTGGGTACCGCTCTGCTGTATATTAATTATTAGGTGCCGTGTAGATCATTATTATATACTATAAGTGTTAAATTTGAATCCATTGATAGTTATTATTGTTTACGAACAACGATTCTGAACGAAGATGATTTGTCAGCCTATAGGATATAATTTCCAGTGGTTGGTGAAAAAGGCGGTTTATGTTTTAATGACCTGAATACACCAAAATTTAAGTTCTTTTATAATTATTGTAAGCTAAACTTATAAAAAACCTTGTATTAAATTTTAACTCTTAGCTACTTATACAAAAAAATTTATGAATTATACCTACAAAATAATTTGCAAATATTCAGGAATTTGACAAATTTTTGTCAATATTTGAACTTCAAATGCTAATAAAAAAAAATTGTGCAAATGTATTCTTATCATTTTTTAATCGCTATAAGAATAACTGATGAGGAACTTTGCATTAAATTTTCAAGTATTTTGATAGGGCCAAAAAAAATTTATGGACACTTCAAAAAAAAAAATTTTCAAAAATTTTTTTTTTTGAAGTGTCCATAAAATTTTTGACAGTTATTCATGTGCATCAGTGGCCACTGACCATTGACATGGTTCAACCACAATTGGCCAAGAGTCAAGACCCAAGGGTCTGTCATTTAAGATAGTCAATTTCTCGTCCTATTTTTGAAAAAGTAATACATCCGTAATTCGCATTATGTTGTTTCTGATTCCGTTAAAAATGTACATCAGCTAACCAAACTTTGTGTTAGCTTTATAAATTTCAGTAGATATATTATGTAGACATGTAGTGAATTGATCTAGCAACTTAAAGGTAAAAAATCATTATCTGTGTTTAATGTCTATACATTTTTAAGTAAGTTATGAGTTTATGACTGTTATGACTATGAGTATAAAGTATCTAACTATTTATATAGGTATAGGTACAATAATATAATTTAAAAAACGTGGTGAAGTGGGTACCACTCTGCTGAGTCTGCTGTACATTAGGTGCCGTGTGGATCATTATTATATTATATAGAAGTTAAGAAGTGTTAAAATTTAATCCAGCAATGGATATCATTGCATACGAAAAACAATTCTGAACGGAGATGATTTGTCAGCCTAGGATAAATTTTTCACTGAGTGGTAAGTAAAAAAGGTGCGGTTTATGTTTTAATGACCTCACCGAAATTAAACCATGTACAGAAAAT